>QLTV01000227.1:150006-166004 GCA_003457575.1 Thermophis baileyi
AAGGACCGTCCCGTGGGGCCTCTGCCAGAGCTTCATTTTCGCTGGAAGAGGTTTGCAGGAGGCTGTCGCAGCCAAAAACAGAGCTCGCATGGGACGCGCACGGCCCTCCCGAGCTCTGTTTTCGCTGGCAGAGGGTTGCAGGAGGCAGTTTTTGCTGGCAGAGCATTCGGGCCTCCACAGGTGCCCCCCAACATGAGTGACTTTCAGCTGGCCAGGCCCACTCCAGCCACGCCCACTCCGGCCCCTCGAGGTCAAACACAACCCTGATGCTGCTCTCAATGAAATCGAGTTTGACACCCCTGTTCTATACTATTCTGAGTTCTCTTCCAATACTGTTAAGTTTTTCTCTATACATTATAACATGAAGCTTTATAGGTTTTAACAATTTAACAGAAAATGTACAGGAAGAGTTATGAAATCTAGTTGCAATGAATAATTGGCTTCCAAGAAAAAAGCTTATTCTTACCTTACTGTATAGTTGAGCTAGCAACTGCTGGGATCGTTATATGCTGAACTAATTTTGTCTTTGCATTTGCACTAGAAAACTCATTACAGAGTTGTAATTAATTATTAAAGGAAGGTGCATTCTTCAATTTCTATGTAATGGATGGTGGTGGTGATAGTGAAATTCCAAAACATATTGCAGTCTATCCTTCCTACTTTGTTCTGATTTTAAGAATCATATTCAGGAGTTTCAGTGCAGCCAAATACCTTAATTTAAATGTGAATTCTTCAATACATACCAGGTGTACAGTTAACAACTTTTATAGAGAACATAATAGTGGTGCATTATGTTCTCCATAAAAGAAAAAGTCCTTGCTACAAGCACTCTTTTCTTCCATCTTCTTACTAAAGTTTTATTTTTTCCATTCCATTTTAGCAGTTTGGGCACAATGGCTAATTGACTGGCTACAGCAGAGGTCTTCAAACTTGGCAACTTTAAGACTTGTGGACTTCAACTCCCAGAATTCTCCAGCCAGCATAGCTGGCTGGAGAATTATGGGAGTGGAACTCCACAAGTCTTAAAGTTGCCAAGTTTGGGGACCCCTGGACTACAGGCTTTTAAATGAACAGTTGAACCCCCCCTCCCTTCTCCCCATGAGTGTTTTAGGCTAAACTATAGTTTAAGATAAGAATTTATCTATTTGACACACTTGTCCAAGTCACTGTCTTTCAATTATTAGGTTGGACATCTGTCTTAACTCAGGGCATGAGAACAGTGGGATCACAACCAAAGACTTAAGGTCTATTCACCACCCTTCTCTGCCTAGCCTTCCATTATGTAGAAGTTCCTTGCAAGGCCATGTGAAATGCCCATTTGTATCATACAATCAATCCATGAAGGTCTATCTTAGAAACCCCTAAGGACACGGTGGCAATAATACTAACTATTCTCTAGCAACCGGATTAAGTAGCATTCAGCTATCAAGAACCCAAAAGGAATCCCAATTTTCTTTCTAGATAAATTAGGGAAATGAATAAAATTACCCTTTCCATCAGTTTGGCTAAGAGCCAAAAGCAATCCCACGTTTTTCTTTTCAGAAGGAGGAAAAGCTGGATCCTAAGCAGGCAAAAAAAAAAAAAAAGGGAAGAAACAGCAAGACTTCAGTAAGCACAGCTGAGTTGCCCAAACTTGCAGGTACCTCAAATACTCAGAATTTCCTTAATAAGGTCAGAAGATATTTAATAAACTTTATTATTCAGCCACTAATAGACAACCTGATATCCTCTTGATATGTTTCATTAATAGTTCCTTCAATCCCCGCTAATGCTTAAGGTAATGTTTTTCAACCGATGCGCTTTCTAATTTCCAGCTTGTACAAATTTCAATGATAGTTTAACTTTAGCTGGGTACCTGGGAGAATTCAAACACCTGAAGACTTACCCCCAATTAGAAATGATTGGGTTAAGAACTGGCGTATCTAGGAGCGCAACAATTCGCATCATCAAGATACTGTTTCTTTAAGCTAAAAGAATGGAGTCACAGCTTCTTCTGGCCACCCCTTGCAGTTACAGTATTTGTAATGCGAAAATATTTTATAGGCACCAGCAGGTTGCCTACCCGAGTTTTACAGCTGTAAGTATGTAACCACTGTTTCCCTACCAGAAGTCTCCCTCCTGCGTTAGTTATGAAACGCAGCTTATTCCGTGGACGCGAATCCTGAACAAACTTTCTCTAAACTATTATTTCTTTTCGGAAGACGACCCAAGAAGGGGTGACGGGTGAGCAACCATTCCCCTACTCTTGAGAAAATTGAAACGGGCTAACTTTTCTGGGTGCAGATAGAAGCTTCGCGAGAACTAGGCGCTCCAATCGCAACCGATTGAAAAGCGCGCTCTCGGGTGTGTTCTCCTCCCACTCTTACTGAGGGAGTTTGGAAAAGAACAGGGAGAAAGACCAATTCTTGGCCACGTCGCCTCCAGCATCCCTTCCCCCTTCCCCCAAATAAAGCTGCAATATCGATCTACCTACCGCCGGGCGCAAGCCTGAAATGAAGACGGTGGATAAGGGGGCGGTGCCCAGGGTGGAGCCCAGTCGAGTGGGCTGCGGAGAGCGCCTGGTTCCACCGGGCGCGAGCACACGTGATGGGCCTCAAGGCGGAGATTGCCGGGTGCGTGGAGCGTCCGGGCGGCTTCAGCCACGGCGGTGGGGTGGGAGGAATCGCTGGTGAGAGGTCCTCTCCCAAGAAAAGCGATACCTCCCGAGGGCTACAAGCCCCTTTTAGGTCCAGCCGGTCTACCATTGACTTAGGTCTTAAATAATGTGTCTTCCTTTAAGTTTGACCAACACCAGATTGTTTCGGGGCATCTGACAGGGGCGCCGTTAAAAATAAATTTTTAAGTTATACCAAGTCCCAGAAAGGATTTACTTTGCTTCCGGGCAGACCAAGAAGATGCTGTGGGTTGCACATATAAATGCAGGTACTTCTTGGAAAGAGATGCCAGTAATTAAACAGAAATCTCTAAAATTCACTGAAGAGAACCAAACCTCAAACACCAAACTAGATTTAAGAATTATAACATATAAATTATAAGACATTATACACTGCCTAGAATTGCTTTTAGTCAGATAAATGGCTATATAAATTATTTTCTCTGTATTAATTCATCTATACTTCATTGACCTTACCTGGATTGCTGTTGTAAAGAGTGTTGGAATATTTTATTCCTTATTCAGTTGTTCTGAGCTGAGTTAAGAAAAAAAAAAGACAGCTGCATGAAATTAAGAATTACTGTAAGTTCTTTACAATTTATCCGAAGCCACTAAACCCTTCCCCAAAGGGAAAGTTGGATGGACCTTAATTACCCATCTCAATTCTGCCAGGTTTTGGATCCACCTGAAGACTTTCTAACTAATTACTGGTCCTCCGTGAGTTTTCTTCTTTCTGGGCTGTCCCCTTAATAATTTAAAGATATAATCTGCCCAGTTATGGTTCAATCACACAACCTTTCACTGCCCTATTGAAGCACGCGGATCTCACTGGTCCCCCTTGCTATTCAGGGCTCTCTGGTCATCACCAACAAGGCTAGCAGAGGCCTGAGGGCGGCTGAAACCAGTAGACACACAGCTTTGGTCAATAGGCGGGTTTTATCAGAGGGTATTACACACACTCACATTCACTGGGCATAAAAAGAAGAGAAAAAAATCAGATACTTACCAACGATGAAATGACTTAATTTGGGCAACTACCTCAAGACTATAAATTCCCTTTACTACCTTCCAGGTCAAATTATCAGAAAGACACCCTTTGAGTAAATGGCAGGGTGTGACTATCCTGGAAGTCAGCCCTCCAGCTCAGCTCATTGCTAGCTGGCTTACCAATACTGTTGGAATAATTTTTTCCTTACCCAGATTGTCCTCAACCAGGTTGAGTTTTTTAAGGGGAAAAAAGGCAGGCAGCAATCTGAAGAAGTTTGTGGTCTTCCTCCAAGAGCAACTGCAAAGACCTCGTCCTACCAGCACAGCTTATATACATTGCAATCAGTCCCTCCTTCTCAACACCACTCTCTTACCCATTTGCCCAAGTCCATCATCACATATCCCATATAAGGAAGTTTGCTCCTCCCATAATGGGTCTCTTAAGTTTTTACAGAATACATTTATCTAACGAAAAGCAATCCTTGGAAGGTACATGTTATCTGAATTGCCTGGGTCAGCTACTTTCAAGGCCTATGAACAGTGAAGAGTGAAGGCAAACAATTCTTAAAGGAAACAAAACAAGGCATGGTTTCTGAGCCTTAATAAAAATCTAAATGCTCAAATAAAATATTCTTTCCAAATCCTAAAGATGTTTTTTCAAATGTTTGTTCAAATGTTTGTTCACATTTGGAACAACCATGACCTGGATGATTGAGAATCTCCATAGACATTCTTTCCAAATATTCTCTTGCATGATTGAGGAGAAGAAAGACAATAGATAAAATCCATACACACCTCCAGAGAGATGGCCACCTGCATATGGCCTCCACTGGCCCTTTGGAAGCCATCCTTGGCTTCACCAGGTCTACATGTGATCTTCCCAGCCTCCTCACCCCTCATGGCACTCCTGCATGCCTTACCTGGTACTGCCCCCTCTTCCTACTTAATGATCTGTGCATCCTGGGGTTATGACAGCAATCAGGAATTTGGGGATTATCATTGATAATAAGCAATATGGCCCTGTGATGATGTATTTTATGCCTGCATCACTTAGTGACAGCATCCTGGTCCCAATTGCCATTGTAATCCAAGAATTACCTCTACACAAACCTACATAATGATCATAATTCACAAATTCTATAATTCACAAATTGTATACTTCCTACTTACAGTAGGAAGCAGAATATTGGCAGGAAGGTCTTTAACATAGAATCAATGCCTTCTGCCATTTGTGTCATGTAGGAAAATGAATGCTATTGAAATTAAGAAATTAGATTTCTATACTCTCAGTAAATTTGGCATGGGTGAATTTCTGTTCTTCTTTAAAGGTCAAGAGTGAATCTATCTCAAGAATTGTTAACTCTCCTTTTAAGAATTACATATAATCCCCAAGTCTATTTCATCCTACTCTTTTCACCTCTATTTTCTTCTAGTTAAACTTTATAATGTGCAGTTTCATGGTTTTTATAATATAACTCTCATCCCTCAGTATTTCCTTTTATCATGTTTCATGGTTAAAATGCTTCTTTTTTTAAATTTCATGAATAAGGTCCTTTGGAATTCATTTGGTTCTAACCTTCCCAGCTGTATCCCATCCACAGCTGTTCTAACTCTACAGCCATAGATTTTCTAGCCATGATTAACTTCTCCCTGCCCCATTTTAAAAAAAACCTTTAGATTACTTCAGAATGTACACTTTAAGACCTAGATTTTGTGTTATTAGTTTTTCTAAAGATTAATTTGCATCTTTGCTTGGATACTCTGTTCTTCATTTGCCACATAATACATCATATTCAGTGCATTTCATAACTGTTGAGTCTGAAGTAGCCTTTGACTTTGCTCATCACCCTATCAGAGTATTTCTGATGATTGCTCAGATAAGCTCTTTGAATTTAAATCATGCTATGAAATTCATAACCATAATTCTACTTGAGGCTTATGATACACCCTATAATTGGGCTGAGGCACTTTTGAACTGCTGCTTTCTGAGCAGAATAAATGTCTCCATGAAGATATTATTATCTCCTCTAAAAACATATCAAAATCTGATCATTTCTACAGGTTCCTCCTTCTTGTACTATTATAGTGACATGAAATATAATTACACAATAAGGGCATCATCTCCACGTCATGCCCTTACAAATGGAATAAGTGTGCTCTTAATTGACTAAATACAACATTCAAAAGTTTTTATTGGCTACATTCTCAAAATAGATCAGTAATATTAAACTAAAACCCAGCTCCATTTTTTTGACATTTCTGCTTTCAATTGTTGTTTATCTGAGTTCCCATTCTAGTAATGGCTAACTTCCTTCCACATTTCTCCTAGACCTGTCAAGCCTCCACTTTCCCACAGTTCTCAATGAATACTGACATACCTAAGGTAAAAGGATTACTTGATGCTTTGCACACTATAATCCTCCTTTCCCCTAGCCCTGAAAATCAGCTAGTAAGCAGAAAAGAATGGCTAGGACCTGTTCTGCAGTTCAAGGTAATCCTTGAATCTCTAAGATATAGTTGCATTCTTAAGATTGTCCTGGAGCCACACAGTCGCTGTGTTTCTCTTGTTTTCTCTGCTTTTTATTATTTCTTTATAGGATCACAAACTACATTAAATGGTACCTCTTAGGTTTTTTCTTATTCTTTATGGGATGTTTATAAACAGCCCCCTTTTCATGTTATTTTCCCTGAAACTATGGTAGTTTATTTTCCAGGGATTCACAGGAATATTAAAATGAAAATGTCTCTGATTCTATGGAAAAACACTTTCTATCTTACATTTTATTTAATCATAAAACGGTCCTTGGACTGTAGTCAATAAATAAATGCATTGCTGCTTCACAAAATTATATGGTCTGTCTATTTAAATTAAGACATGGATTGTTTCATAAACCATAGTTGGCTGGATTCAGACAATGTAACTAAACTATGAACTATGGTTTATAACTTGAACTATCCAGGTTCCACAAAATATTCAGAACCAAATCACCCTGCAACCAGGTACACTATAGACAAACCACATTATAAACAATCATTCATGCACATAAGACTTTCTTACAACTGTATGATTTTGTTATTTTGTCTGATTCAGCAAATTTTACATTACTAAAGTTAATCAAAATTCTAGCCAACTGTTAATGTTAACTTTTTTTATATTGAAGTCCATCCAAGAGTATGTGATCGAATGCCATAAATCTAGAGTCAAGAATGCTGCCAGAAGTTAGGTTTGTGTCAGTTGTCTCTGGGATTTAGTAGAATCATATCATGACATATCTGCATCAGGGAATCCAGAAGCTATCTTGGAAAAAAAGCTAAGGCAGTAGGCTCATATTTTCTATTGATCATGCTACCATACAAGCTAGTTTACTACTAGCATCCAAGCTAGCTAGCATACTAGCTAGCACACAAGCTAGCTTACTGATTTCATCTTTGAATTAACTATTAGTGAGGATGTAGATTACACAACACATTTAGCTATTATGAAAAATGAAAAGTTTACTATTTAAAGATACCATATCATTTTGTTGCTAATATCTTTTTGATATTAATGTATGGCTGCTTGCAAAACATTGCAATTTTGATGAATTTCTGAAAGTACTGCAATCCAGTTTCCTTTTTTTTTTTTTTTTTTTACACATTTGTTTTTACTTTTTCATGGTTTTTTTTTTGGAGAAGGCATTTATATTTTTTTTGGAATTTCCTTTTTTTTTTTTTTTTTTTGACACATTTGATTATACTCTTGCATGGTTTTGATTTTGGAGAAGGCATTCATATGCTGTTAGGACAACCAAGAGATACAGAAGCATGGGTTAAGCAAGGTGGGACAGGAAAATACTAGAAAAACAGAGATTGTCACCCCAATGACTCCCTGGGATGTAAGAGAGAGGGGAAAAAACAAGCAAACTTGCAAGATTCTTTTACCACAGTTTGTCTCAATAAATTCAATTCTTATCCTTTAAGACAATTTTCTAGAATGTCTACCTTGTAGAGCTGACAATTAGTCTTTTCACTAGCTCTGCTTGAAAGATTCAAGTCTACCTGTGTAAAATGTATTAAGGAACAGGTTGATATTTCACTTCCAAGTTTAGAGACATTTTATTCTTTTCTTGCTATTTTTCTCAGTTATTTTCTTTCTACTGATTTTGTATTGTTATTTAAAATGGGCTCTGGATAATTTTAAACCGGGTGTGGGGAGGTCGAATTAGAAGAGAGTACTCCATGTGAAAGAGAAAAGAAACGAGATGGTGAAATTTTGTAACAGATATGGTAGCACCCTTATTTATGTGTGTGTGTGTGTGTTTTGTATGTGTGTGTGTGGGGTGTGTGTGTGTGTGTGTGTGTAGGGGAAAATATAAACATTTTCTTTTATCTCTTGGGATTTAAATAAGATAATTTTTATTGGTATCTGGAGAGTGAAATAAATTTGGATTCTTTAAGGCGGGTGGGGAATAATGGCCCTTTTATAACTTATGGACTCAGAAACTCTGGGAGTTGAAGTCCACAAGTCATAAAGGAGCCATTTCCCCCCTCCTCTGCTTTAAGGACTATTCTTGTCCACTTTCCATAGCTGAACGGGAAAGAGGACCATTGTCTTTCTCTATGGGCAACCACTGATTTTCATCTTTAGGGAAGAGTGTCTAAAAAAATAACATGTGCTCCGAAGAAGGATTCTCACAGTGGTCATATTAGCCTCCTAAAATATTTTAACATTAGCCTTTGAAAGATGCTGACATCGGTTAAAAAATGTAATATATAAATTAAAATATAAATACCTGCAGTAACCTATTCAAAAATGTTAAGCTTGATTCATATGGTATTGCTGCAAAATATTACAAATATTAATTTTTGTGGACTTCCAGATTGTACAGGTAGTCAATTAAATTCAATTCAGTTTATTACAGTCATAGACCAGAGACCAGAATAAATAAAAACACTCAGTGAATATCCAATTAAAAATTCTAGAATAAAATAATAAATAACAGATAAAATATTTGATGAAATCCAATCTATCAATTACACATGGTCTAACTATACTAAAATAACAATCCATAAACTGTGAGGCCCATAGTTAGTACAAGTAGTCGTCGAGTTATGACCACAATTGAGCCCAAAATTTATGTTGCTAAGTGAGAAATTTGTTAAGTGAGTTTCACCCCATTTTATAACTTTTCTCAACCACCTTTGTTAAGTGAAGCACTACGGTTCTTCAATTAATAACACTGTTGTTAAATGAATCTGGTTTCTCCATTGACTTTGCTTGTCGGAAGGTCTCAAAAGATGATCACATGACCCTGGGACATTGCAATCGTCATAAATGTGAGTCAGTTGCGAAGCATCTGAATGTAGATCACGTGACCATGGGGATACTGCAATGGTCATAAGTGTGAAAAAATGGTTACAAGTCATTTTTTTCAGTGCCTTTGTAACTTTGAACAGTCACTAAATGAAGTGTTGTAAGTCGAGGACTACCTATATATTAAAGTTTTTGAAATGTCACATCAAAAATAAAAGTGTTAGCTTAAAGGATTGACTTAAAGTATTATTCTTTATGTTTTCTGAACCATAAACCCTTTTTTCTTATGTGTAAAGAGCTTAAGTCTTAATAAGGGTTGCTTATGGGATCATGTTATAAATCCCTAAGAACTGTGATTATTCATTGATAGGAGCTTCTGAGAATAAACTAGATTAAGTGCATCCTGCAGCCCAGAAATGTTCTTGAATGAAATCAAGGTGGTGTTGGGGACAGAACAAAATCTTCCTAGGGAAGCATTTAAAAAAAAAAACCATAATTACTAGATTCTTGGGTTCCTTTTTCTCTTTGCCAAGAAATCCTACAAGGGTTAGGGTTAGGGTTAGGATTACAATTTTTGGAAAATTATATTTACTCACATACTTATCGGCTCTCCACTCACATAAACTAGGGAGTGACCCTAACTGTTTGAGAACATGTATTTTCTTAACAGGGATGTTATTATCCACGATTAATGTCAGTACTATTTTTTAATATATTGTAAACAGTGATGTCTATTGCTGGTCTGTGACCATAATAAAGTTATATTCTATTCTATTCCTACAAGGGGTAGGAGTAAAACAGCTCAACAACCATATTTTTTATTTCCAAAAATGGAGATCCAACACTTTAGTGTTGTTTCTTCCCAGCAAGCTTCTATTGTTAAGACCAATTTGGAGACTTTCTGCCTCTCCATGAATTTGTTCTAGACAGTGGTGAAATCCAATTTTTTTTTACTACCGGTTCTGTGGGCATGGCTTGGTGGGCGTGGCTTGGTTTGGTGGATGTGGCTTGGTGGGCGTGGCTTGGTGGGCATGGCAGGGGAAGGATACTGCAAAATCCCCATTCCCTCCCCACTCCAGGGGAAGGATATTGCAAAATCTCCATTCCCACCCCACTCTGGGGCCAGCCAGAGGTGGTATTTGCCAGTTCTCCGAACTACTCAAAATTTCCGCTACCGGTTCTCCAGAACCTGTCAGAACCTGCTGGATTTCACCCCTGGTTCTAGACCTCTAGACATTAGCTACCCTTCCCTCCTACCACTTTGCTCCAGGGGTGAAATCCAGCAGGTTCTGACAGGTTCTGGAGAACCGGTAGCGGAAAGTTTGAGTAGTTCGGAGAACCGGTAGCAGAAATTTTGAGTAGTTTGGAGAACCGGCAAATACTACCTCTGGCTGGCCCCAGAGTGGGGTGGGAATGGAGATTTTGCAGTATCCTTCCCCTGGAGTGGGGTGGGAATGGAGATTTTGCAGTATCCTTCCCCTGGAGTGGGGTGGGAATGGAGATTTTGCCGTATCTTTCCCCTGCCACGTCCACCAAGCCATGCCCACCAAGCCACGCCACCCCCACCAAGCCATGCCCACAGAACCGGTAGTAAAAAAAATTGGATTTCACCACTGCTTTGCTCCTTTTGTTTTCTAAATATTTTGGAAATTTAAAAGCTTGCAATGATTATAAAAACTTTCTGTCTAATTGGATATGAATTTTATAAATAAATTGGTAAATGTCTCATTGGGTGGTCATTACAGTTTAATTCATGCTGCATAAACAAGCGAATTATATTTTTATTGGAGGTTTTATTTAAAGCTGATCATTTATTTATGTATTTGTAAACTATGCCTTAAGAAATGGTTTGTAATAAATAAATATATGGATGCAATGTGTCAAATTTCAATTAATTTAGACAACAATTAGCCCCTCTTGTCAGCCACTGGAGTGCTTATCTTGTTCAGTGAATTGTCAATATTATCCCCCCAATTATGTAAACTGGAAATGAATATCAAAAATGCAATCACTTTAAAAAGCAGATATT
Source organism: Thermophis baileyi (assembly GCA_003457575.1). Taxonomy (NCBI): domain Eukaryota; kingdom Metazoa; phylum Chordata; class Lepidosauria; order Squamata; family Dipsadidae; genus Thermophis; species Thermophis baileyi. Next base: position 160,969 of record QLTV01000227.1, read on the forward strand.
TATATTTTTACAGTGTGTTTCTCTCTCTATTTTGATTATTTAAATTTGCAGCTGTCCTCTTCTGCTGCCATTTTTATATCCTCCTACTTAATTTAAGCATTTCTTTGAGACCATTCTCTCTTTTCTTTATATGTGAGCGTTATTCAATTTTACAAGAAATAAAGCTTAGTTTTATGCTCAGAACCTTTTTCACAAACAAATCTGAACAGCAGCCCAAACAACAGATTTTTTTTAAATTTCTTTTGCAAATCTGATAACAAATAGAACCGAGCAAGAATCAAAATGAAGCGAGAGAGATCAACTATATACAAACTGATGGTATAAAAACCATTTCACGTAATGTTACTTCTGAGTTGGAAATTGCATAATCGTACTATTTAAGGCTGGATCTATCAGTGGGGACTTTTCATCATCCTATTCGTACTGGCACATGCTTGAAGGAGAGAGGGGGGAAAGGAGAAGAAGGACTGGATGACCCTGAAATTCTACATAAAAATTCCTAAATGAATCTGAAGGACTGGATCAATTGCTGGAACCAGAGCTCATATGTCTACTTACATGAACTCTCCCAAAATCAAGAGCAATTTAATCTTATTTTATGAAGTAACTATTTTAGGCCAAAGCCCCCTGAAACCAGTATGCGGCTTATACTTCCACATGAAACAGAACAAGCTGTTTCTGTTCGGTTATTTACAAGAAGTCCAACAAAAAATAACACAGTTTGCCCATGTTGTTATAAGAAATGTTATGTGGGTGGGTGGGTGATAAAGGGCTACAAATAAGACAGTTGACAGAAGACTTCAGAAAGTGAGAAAATGCTCTTTGCTGCTTCATTGGTTCTGACACACAAAAGACGTTCCAGGAATACCATGAATTGCTTAAACTTTCTACTGGCCCATCTTTGCTTTTGGGTTCATTCAGCTTAATGTCTAAGCCAAGATGCAGTTCCAGAATGTTCTGAGTGCATGTTTATGGGTTCAGAGAACAATGGATGGCTACACAGACTGAGGAGCATCAGTGCTAGATGAACTATAAACAAAAAGGACCCTGAATGGTATTAAGAAAAGTTCTACAGAAATAAACTGGTGCAAGTCCAGTCCAGATGACCTTTGTTACTGGGCTTTAAAGAAATAGTGATGGAATAAATTTCTTCCTTCCTTTCTTTCTTTCTTTCTTTCTTTCTGAGAGAGAGAGAGAGAGAGAAAGAGAGTGCTTATTTTAAAAAAGTTCAAGCACAGCATTTTGATTTGATCATTGTTTTTCTAAACAGGAATGAGCTTATCTTCTCAGAAAGAAATGTTGATAATAGAAAGGCTCCAGAAATTTGTCAGGCTGCCCCAGAAATAAAATAATGACTAAGGAAAGTCAAAACATGGTGCCAAGAAATTTAAACAACACTAAAATCCAGTTCATAGGGCAATGAATTGTCAGGCCTTTGCTCTTATTTTATGATTATGTTAGTCCTTTAAAAAACTAGTCCTTTTAATGGGCATAACTGGCACTTAGCCTGAAACTGCAAAGGTTCTCCTGACCATCCAGTGTTTTTTAACTGAACACTAGATTAGTCCTTTCAAGATCAAACCTCATTTTAGAAAATAACTTTATTTTCTGTTCATAGTAATTTTATTAAAGATTACAAATATAACAGTGAAAGCTAACATAAGCTAAGGAATAAAATAATAGAAAAGATATATATATATAGTAAGGAAAAAGAAAAGAAATATGTAGTTACTTCCCCCTTCATGGCAAAAAGTGTAAGCAATTTTAGTAACATCATTTTCTCTTGTAACAAAAGATCTCTTCTTTTTCTTATGTCCCATCTTTTGCCTATCAGGGGTGTCAAACTGGCGGCCTGCTGGCCAGATGTGTTATGTGCAGGCCACACCCACCCAAGCTCCACGAAGGGGAAAAAAGTCACGAAACGTCACATGACGGCAACATGACATGGCAAGTTTGACACCCATGCTATAAACAAATCCATAAAGCTTCGTTATTTCAGCCCTGATGTCAGTAAAAGTCCACTAAAAATTTAACCTTGACCAAATAAGCCTTCCTTTTACTTCTAATACCCGTTAGACCCATCAAATAATGTTATAAAACTTGATTTCTTTTCATTTATTATTTATCATTGTCATTTGCTGCTGCATTCTGAACTAACCAATGCTTCCAAATGCTTTTCAAGGGCAGCCTTATGTAGAGCACATTACAATAGTCCAAGCAGGAGGTCATGAGGGCATAGGTGACTGTGAGATGGGCACATTGGTTCAGGAATGGGCGTAGCTGGCACTCAACCTGAAGTTTTGCAAAGATTCCCCTGGCCACAATTGCACCTGCTCCTTGAGCAGGAGTCATGAATCTAGGAGGACCTCCCAGATTATGCACAGGGTCAGTCTGGGTCATTGCAACTCCATCCATGACCAAGTACGGTAATTCTCCCAGAGCCAAAGACCCCCCCAAACTCAGACCCACTTTGTCTTTCCAGGGTCCAGCTTTATTTGCTCTTTGCTGCTGTCTTCCCAATTCTGTCCTTGTATTAGTGGTGGGATTCAGCCATTTCACACTGGTTCGCCAGAACCGGTAGCTAACTTTTTGTGCAGTTCTGCGAACTGACTGAATAGCGTGCCTCACCCTTCCCCAGGGGAGTGGAGACAACAGGGAGCTTTGGGCTTCTCCTTCTCCAGCACCTGCAAAACTGCAGTTCTCTCCCCATCACTCTGGCTTGGATTTCGCTGCAAGGAGGGCAGCGGAAAGCAATGCAATGCCTTCCCACCCATCCTACATGCTGATCCCCAAGTCTCTTTGGGAAAGATTTTGGAGCACCCACTGAACTCGGCTTAAACTCAGTGGGGACTTTCTTTCCACCATAACACGCAATGGCGGGAGCTGCAGCCGGGCAAGGAAAGTGGCTGGAAGCCGCTTGTTCTCTGTGCACTTGGGCTTTTCACCGCTCCGGCCTCCCAACCATCCGCCTGAACCCTTGGAGGCAAAAGAAGCAGAGAGGCCTGGTTTTTGCCTAGGTTTGTCCGGCTGTTGGGGGGAAAATGGATGGGGGTCTGGGGAGGAGGCTGTTTTCCACCCAACAGTCAGACAAACCTAGGTAAAAAGCCAGCCCTCACCCGTGTCCAGCTTCACCGACAGTGGGCTTGCAAAGGGCAATCATGAGCTGCCGCCTGCATCAAACTAGACTGGAGAGGGAGAGTGCGAGCCAGCAAGGAAGCACCGAGGAGACGGCGGGAGGAGGGAAGCCAGGCAAAGGTGCAAGTAAGGGGCATCTGCAGCATGCCATAGCACATGCACTTTCCCTCAGCCCCCTTCTTTCAGAGGACTACTATCCGCTCGGCTCCCCTCCTGCTTCTCCACCTCTTCTCTCACGCCATTAGCCAGCCTGCCAGTGGGAGGTGAGTGGGTGGGCTTTATTGCATTCCAGGCATTTCCCACCTAAAGGGGATGCCACATTTGCATGGGGGGGAGGTGTTTGGGGAAGGTGGTGGGGGAATGGGGGTGGGTAGCAGAGGAGCCACTTTCAAGCCATTGGTTTTGGAGGGGCAGAGAGTCTCCCCCTAGTTACGTAGACAGAGGCGCACTTCCCATTTCAGTAGCCACCTGTAGGGAAAATTAAAAAAACCCGTGGCTCGGGCCAGACTGCTGGGCTAGCGGCAGAACTTCCATGCCCAGGATGGACCCACCATGCCACCCATACATGCATATCTGCCGGCAGCGGGTGGTATGTACAAAATTAAAGGCATTGCCTCAGGGGTGAAATTCGACTGGCTCGCAGCGGCTCGGGCGAGCCGGTAGGGACAATTTAAATCCATTCACCGAGCCGGTAGAAAACACTCCTGGTTGGCCCCGCCCATGCCCGCCCACTCACCCACTCGCCACTCACCTCTTCTGGCCGCTCACTGCCAGGGTTGGGACCCAGCTGGTTTGGCCGTGGGAGGTGTGTGTGTGTGGGAGATTGTGGCAGCAATCTTGGCTGGAAGTGGGGTGACTGGTGGGGGAGGTGGAGGTTGGGTCACCTTCAGGTTGTCTCGGTCGGTGCATGAGGATGGGCGTGCAGGCAGATGCTGCTGAAGCGAAAGGTTTTAGCTGAATGTTTTTACAGCAGTAGAGCTTTTTTTTTCCAGACTAGGTTATCTTTCTCGCTGGCTTGATTTGGTTTGATTTGGAAAAGGGGAGTCTCTCTCCTGCACCACCATCCCTGCCATTTCTCTGACAGAAGGGATCTTGGTGCGTTCTCCTTAGCCACAGGGAGGGGAAGGAAAAAGGAGGAAAGGTGTCTGTTTCATGCTTTGCTCGCCATCAGATCCGAGCTTTGTGAGGGGGGCATGCCTTGACCATGTGGGGCAGGCAGCGCCGCAGTTTGCTTTACAGTCTGCCAAAGCCGCCGCCGCCGCCTCAGGAATGCGCAGCGGATGAGCCGAGGGAAAGGAACTGAATGAGGAGAGGGGGCATGCTTGTGTGTGTGTGTGTGTGTGTGTGTGTGTGTGTGTGTGTGTGTGCGAGTGAGTCAAGTGCATGCGCGCAAAGGCTTCTATAGGTTAAGGGAGAGGGCCATGTGAGCATCCCCCTCTCTTCCCCCCCTCCGCCTTCTGTGTGAAGGGAGGTACCTTCTCAGCGGGAAGAGGAGGAGGAGGGCGGCTGATGGCTTTTCTCATTTTTCATAGAGGCAGCTTTCCGTCTTGTCCCTTCCCCCACCTACGTTTTAGCCAGGAGCCTTTGCATTGATTTCTTTTCTCTTTTTTTCTACAGACTGGTGAGAAAAGGGCGTGTTTTTTATATATATATATATGTTATATTTTTTTTTACATAAATAAAGGGAGACTAGCATAGATCTATTTCAAGCCATTTAGCTCTCATCAGCTAGCCACACCCTTATGGGATTAGAACCCGGGCCCCTTGCCTAACAAGGCAAGTGATATATATGTGATATATATGTGTATACCAGGTGATTTAACAGAGAAAAAAAACATATATATATCCTTGTCCCTGGAACATGCAGATAGGGAGAAGAATCCTGTGGCTCAGAGGTTTAA
>QLTV01000227.1:166210-183249 GCA_003457575.1 Thermophis baileyi
ATCCCACCTGAGCCACTGCCTTATTTTCTTCATAAGATGGGGTTTTCATTGCGCCCCGAGAGCATTAGGGGCCGTTCATCTTTGGGGTGCAGTTGTTTCCATTCCAGGGACTCTTGTTTTATTTCCTCAACTGAGCAAGAAAACTCTCTGTAATTACAAAAGATGCTCTGCACAGGGGAAAGCGGCATCTTACTCTGCCCCAGAGTAGCTGGGAGTCCTTTTACCAGTGAAATAGGCTCTGTTTTCCTTTACTGAGATCTGGGCCTCAGGCACAGGAAATGGGAAAGAAAGATGAACTGTGGCAGATACTTGGGGTTTGGGGGGAGATGTTGAGGGTGTGAACTTTTTTTAAAAAAATAATAATATTTCAGTCTTAAACTTTAGTGGGGAAATTAAGATTATAACTCGATTTAGTCACAGGGATAATTTGTGATAAGCTTTGGAAGGCTCTCCTTTTGTTTTAAATAAGTAATCAATCAATTGTACATTTGTCAGTACAAGTGAATAAATCATCTGTTAGATAGTAGGTAGAGATGACAGGAGACAGACTTCCAAAGCAGCTCTTTATTTCAGCTCTTGTATCAGTAACCAGCAAAGAGCAGTCTGACAGCTTGCCCTTTTATAGGGAGCTGTCAGACAGAGTAAGTGTGATTGCCATTTTCCGTGAAACTGATCAGTTTATCTTTTGCTTTCAAGTAATGAGTTGAATTACTTGTGATTGTATTTACTATTGAAAGTAGGTCCTGCTTAAATCAGTAGTGCTTATTTTTTCTGTTCAAGGGCATAAGGAAATGTTTTAAAGATTGTCAGCTTTTAATATATGAAAATATCCTAATCCATATAGAATAACATTTCAAAAAAGCAACCTAAGATTTTTTAAAGACACTTTAAAAAGTCCACGCCCATCCAGTCACATAACCACCAAGCCATGCCCACCAAGCCACGCCCACAGAACCAGTAGGGGGAAATTTTGAATTTCACCCCTGCTTTGCCTCCACTGGGCAGTAGAGCCGCATCTCTCATTAGTGCAAGAGAGGCTGAGGAGAAGGTGTTGCGTGCCTGCCAAAAAGTCTTTCTGATAGCCTCACCTGTAGCAGGGATGAGAATATCAACTGTAGCCCTAATTCTCCTTAAGCATTGCCAAGCGAGAAACAGCAGTGGCAGACTTTCTAAGCCTGCCTAAAGCAGGTGAAGCTTTACCTGCAGGATGAAGAAGAGATATTAATAGGGTTAGATATTAACAGCTTTTGTCTGAAGGAGGACGAGCCGGGACAAAAAAGAGGGAAAGCGGCCAAGTGAGAAAGAACCCCACCTGCCAGGCACTAAAATGCCGCCACTGCCACTACAGAGAGAGAGAGAGAGAGAGAGAGAGAGAGACAGAGAGACAGAGAGACAGAGAGACAGAGAGACAGACAGAGAGAGAGAGAGAGAGAGACAGAGAGAGAGAGAGAGAGAGAGAGAGAGCAAGAGAAAGATCGATCCTGAAGTGTTGCGGGGGCAGCTGTCAGGAACTGAGGTAGACGCCAGGCTTGTTAGAAACACAGGAACGTTTATTCAGCACCTTTGGTTGAACAGCCGAGCTAAGCGGCTTTGACAGCTCCTTTTATAGCTGGGCTGTCAAGCGCTTAACCAATCCCAAAGCTTTCTTTTCCCGCCGGCTGCTGCTCGCGCCTTAGCCAATCAGGAGCGAGCAGCAGCTGGTGCGGTCGTTAAGCGAGGACTTAACACCCTTCACCCCCCCCGGATGGCGCATGCGTAGTCCGTGAGGTAGGCGGGCGGACGGCGGCTCCGCCCAGAGCGCCTCAGAGCAGGGCAGGCAGCCGAAGAAGGAGGAGGCAGGATCTCTTCACTCCGAGGGACGGCAGAAGATGTGGGCGGTGCCATCTTGGGAGGCCCGGGCAACGCTGGAACAGCAGAAGTTTCAGGTAGGGCGTGCGGCAATGGTTCGCGGGGCGGTGAGTCAGCCGGTGCCGGAGTCGATGCAGACTGGGAAGGGGAAAGTCCCTCTGGAGGTGGGTTAGGAGAGTCAGAGGGGACTCGGCGGCGTAGCTGGTTCAGATGCCGCCGCCAGGTTCGTCCGTTGGCCAAGAGTATCCTATAGGAGCATGGGCCCGTTAGCTGGGCCACATGCCCCGGCATCCATTTAAGCCCAACCCCGTAGTTCAGGGTGTAGACCGGGTCCCCGGGGCTGAACTTCCTAGGGAGGCCAGGGGCGAAATTTTGTTGGGCAGTGACATAGCCAGGGTGCAGCCGGTCTAGCTGGGTGTGTAGGCGGCGACCCATAAGCAGCTCGGCCGGGCTCAGGCCTGTGGATTGGCAGGGGGTAGTATGCTGGGCCAGGAGGTAGGTGGCAATGGATGTGTGCCAATCGGTATGACCCAGGCGGCCCAAGGCCTCCTTGGCAGACCGCACAGCACGTTCTGCCAATCCGTTGGCCGCAGGGTGCATGGGCGCTGTGGTGGCATGGCGGACCCCCAATTGTGCCAAGAACACCTGGAAGGTGGCAGAAGTAAATTGCGGGCCGTTATCTGTCACCAGAGTGTCCGGCATGCCATGGGTGGCAAATAGGGATTCTAGTACAGCCACGATGGCATCAGAAGTGGTAGAGGACATACGCCTAAGCTCGACCCATTTAGAATAAGCGTCCACCAGCACCAGAAACATCTGGCCGTGGACAGGGCCGGCTAGGTCGAGGTGGAGCCTGGACCAGGGTGCCCTGGGCTCTTCCCAGTCCAAGATGGGGGCAGCAGGAGGGGAAGGCCTGGACTGTTGGCACTGGTGACACTTTGAAACCCAATCCTCAATTTGTTGGTCCATCTTTGGCCACCAGGCATAACTACGGCCCAGGGCCTTCATTCGGACGATGCCCGGGTGAGCAGCGTGCAAACAGTGGAGGATGGATTGCCTAAGCTCAGGAGGGACTATGACCCTATGGCCCCAGAGCAAACACCCCTTTAAAACTGTCATCTCATGCTGCCTATGGAAATAGGGCTGGAACTCTGGTGCGGGGGCTGCAGAAGGCCAGCCCCTGCGTACCCAATCCAGAACCTGGGACAGAATGGGGTCTTTCCTTGAGTGCAAGGCCACATGGGCCGCAGTGACAGGGCCAGTAAGCTCCTCTACCAGCAAAATCTGGCAGGCTGGGGCGGGGTCCTGTAAGGGTGTCTGTAGAGGGCAACGACTGAATGCGTCGGCATGGCCCATGTGCCGGCCGGGGCAGTAGCTCAGATTGTAGGAGTAGGAGGCTAGGAACTCTAACCAACGGGACATGTGGGCAGATGGGATCTGTGGGCTCTGCCTGTCCCCAGCTAAGAGACCCAATAGGGGTTGGTGATCTGTCACTAAGTGGAAAAACCTGCCGTACAAGTAATCATGGAATTTTTTTATGCCGGCAACACAGGCCAGCGCCTCCCTGTCCAGCTGGCTGTAGTTACGCTCAGCCATGGACAGGGTGCGAGAGTAAAAGGCTATTGGGGCCTCAGAGCCATTGGGCAGGACATGGCTTAACACGGCGCCAACCCCATAAGGGGAGGCGTCACATGCCAGCAGGAGAGGAAGGCTGTCGCTATACTGAACAAGGACAGCCTTGGATGTCAGCAGAGATTTTACAGCTCTGAATGATTTGGATTCAGTGGGACCCCAGTACCAGGGAGCTTTGGCATCTAGCAAACGATGTAAGGGCTCAGCCACCGAAGCCTTATGGGGAAGGAACACTGAGTAGAAATTAAGCAGCCCCAAGAAGGCTTGGAGCTGAGCCTTAGAAGTGGGGGTGGGGGCAGAAGTAATTGCCTCTATTTTTGAAGGTGTGGGGTGGATGCCAGCAGCATCGATCAAAAATCCCAGAAATTCTACAGAGGGCACCCCAATGCGGCACTTTTCTTTCTTGAGGTGGAGGCCAGCCTCCCGGAAACGCTGCAGTACAACCCTCAGTTTGGCCATGAGGTCAGAGCGATTATTGGCAGATACAATGACATCGTCAAAGTAGGGCACCACCCCCTGCAGTCCATGGAGTAAACGCTCCATTAGGCTCTGGAAGATACCAGGGGCCACACTAACACCAAACTGGAGGCGCGTACATTTAAAAGCTCCCCGGTGGGTGACAATTGTCTGGGCCAGTGCGGTGGCCTCATCCACCGGGAGCTGTTGATATGCTTGAGCGAGGTCCAGTTTGGCGAAGATGGACCCCTGGCCTAAGGAGTGCAGGAGGTGCTGCACTACAGGAATGGGATATGGGTTGGCTTGCAGAGCCCTGTTGAGGGTTGCCTTTAATCTGCACAAATTCGAACTGACCCATCTGGTTTGAGTGGGATGACGATTGGGGTCTCCCATTTGGAATGGTCAATTGGTTGTAATACCCCTTGTGCAATGAGCTTGTCGAGCTCAATGTCGACCTTGGGCTTTCGGGCCAAAGGGACACGCCTAGGTTTAAGCCGGACAGGGGCTACCTGTGGGTCTAGGTTCAAGGATATGGGGTTCCCCGTATATTTACCCAACGTAGGGTCGAAAACATCTGCGAATTCTGAGGTGAGGCTGTCCATGGCGGTGTCTGAGGTGGCATGGATGCTGGTTACAGCCAGGCCGAGGGCAGAGAACCAGTCAAGGCCTAGGAGAGATGGCAGGCGACCGTTGACAATTATCAGGGGTAGTTGTCCACGGAAACCTGCATGGGAAACATTAAACAACCCACAACCCACAGTAGGGATAGTCCCGCAGGGACAGAGGACAAGGTTGAAGCTGTCCTTTGTTAAATTGTGGAAGCAATTGGTTGATGGTGGACAAGGAAATTAGTGACTTAGATGACCCTGTGTCCACCTCCATAGAGCATGGCTTGCCCTCAATTTGAACAGTCAGGAACAGTTTGTGAGGAGAATTTGGCAGAGAAGCATGGCTGACAGCTAAGGAGGTTGGCATGGAAGTCTTGTAGATGGAATAGCAGTCATCACTTGCTGGAGGAGGTCGTCTGGGTGGTCTCTGTTAATTTGTTGGAGAGGCTCTTGGTCTTTGAGTTTGTGCAGGTTGCTGGATCTTGGCTGGGAGGGTAGCTCTGCAGACTCTGGATAGGTGGCCCTTCTTTCCACACCTGCGACAGATTGCACTCCTGAATCTTCAGTCCATTCGGCTGTGGTTGCCACCACAACCTAGGCAAGCAGATTGGAGTTGTTTGTCCCCTGAGGGGAATTTTTTCTGTGAGGCTTGCAGGTGGCTGACATCTGGCTCCTCGTCTGAAGGGATGTCACTCTCAGCCTCCTCGTAATGGATGGTCTGATTTTTTGGTTGAGCTGTCAGTGGCTGGAAACGCTGCATTTCTGACGCGGATTTTTCGGACAGCTCTGAGGCTGTGGCTTCTTCTACAGCGGCTGCGAGAGTCAGCTCTTTTCTAGCCAGCAGCCTGTGCTGGAGTCACAGATCCTGGACTCCACAGATCAATTGATCTAGTAGGAAATCATCCAGGTCTGAAAACTGCGGCTGTTCTGAGGGCGGCGACGTAGTCATTTATCGTTTCACCTTCTTTCTGGAAATGCTGCCGGAAGGCATGCCGTCGGGCGACTCGGGAAGGTGCCGGAGCGTAGTGGTTCCTTAGTTTTTCCATTAACGTGTCCCATGAAACCAGGTACATGGGCTGCGGTGCGGTTAGGGCTCTGGCTGTGACGAACATGTCACGGCCGCAGGAGCTGAGGAAGTATCCCAACTTACGGGGACCTGACAGCTCCGCAAAATCATTAGCCCTCAGACCGCATTCGAAGCGCGTTAAGTAGTCGTCCCATGTTTCTGTCGCCAGCTCGAATGGAGCGAAGGCTGGTAGAGCTGTCATCCTTAAAAGGACGTCGTACTTCAGCTGTCAGCGACCTCACATCGCCCAGAGTGACTGTGAGCTCTAGTGACCAGCTCGGTCAGGGAAGGATGGTTTCGCTCGTTCGCTGGCTCCGCTCGTTCCCTCAGGCTGCCAATCCCACCTTCGTCGCCAGTGAAGTGTTGCGGGGGCAGCTGCCAGGAACTGAGGCAGACGCCAGGCTTGTTAGAAACACACGAACGTTTATTCAGCACCTTTGGTTGAACAGCCGAGCTAAGCGGCTTTGACAGCTCCTTTTATAGCCGGGCTGTCAAGCGCTTAACCAATCCCAAAGCTTTCTTTTCCCGCCGGCTGCTGCTCGCGCCTTAGCCAATCAGGAGCAAGCAGCAGCCAGCACGGTCGTTAAGCGAGGACTTAACAGATCCAACCTCTGTGTGTGAGTGTGAGAGAGAGAGGTGGGGGGGGAGAGGGAGGGAGGGAGGGAGAGGGGGAGAGAGAGAGAGAGAGAGAGAGAGAGAGAAAGGAATGGAATGGAATGGAATGGAATGGAATTCAGCAAGGTTTCTCTTCCGTACCCCTATTTCTTTTTCTTTCTTTCCTCCCACCCCTGCCCCCCACCAGAGACCCCTGCTTTCCTCCCCAACCCCGCCTGGCCCACACAGGCACCACCCACGCGAGTGATGTCAAGTTGGCCACACCCACCCAGTCACATGACCACCCAGCCACGCCTACCAAACTGGTCATTAGAGCAGAGAACTGGATGTTAAATTATTTGTATACCACCACTGCCTTGTATGCATTATTATTGGCAACATATGGTAACTTATAGTTCTTGGTGTTTGCTGACCTTGCTATGATACTAAATACCAGCCTTGCCAAGATTTTAATCCCTTCCAAGTATTCAAGGAATTATTAAAAGTGAGCCTGCCTTATTTAATGCTGCATCTGTTCAATAAAGAATTTTTGAGAAAGTTTATCAATGCTTAGTGAGTTCTGTGTCTATATATAATGAAACAACAGTGCCATCTGCTGGCCAGAATATCTATGTCATTATTCATAAAGATAAGGAAATCAGGTTGAAATCTCTTCATATAGTCAAATAAGATTGTTATCTTAGCCGTCTTCTCATTTCCAGGCAAATAAATATTTATTTATACAGAATCATAGTAACCAGTTTTGTCTGAGGTATCAGATTGCACAATGGTGTAACGTCCTATAAGCAGTTAATTTAATCAAGACATATCCATTCTTCTAGCTCCTGTTTAAAAAACCATGATTCATACTTTAGTGCAGTGGTTCTCAACCTTTCTAATGCCGCGACCCCCCCCCGCGACCCCGCGAGGACCACCGCGACCCCCTCCCTACCCTCTCCCCACGCAGGATGAGGTGATAAATGCGCAAAGCATTTTGCACATGTGCAAAGCATTCTGCGCATGCGCAGAGGGTAAAAGAACCCAAATGGCGGCATCCGGGCGGGTGGGCGAAGTCTCCCGCTTCTGTAGCTACCGGCTGTCTGGCGACCCGCAGGCACGGCTGAACCGGGAGCATTTCACCCCTGCAAGTGACGGTGGCACCAAGATGGCGGGCTAACGTGCGTGGCGACCCCTGTGAAATGGTCATTCGACCCCCAAAGGGGTCGCGACCCACAGGTTGAGAACCGCTGCTTTAGTGAATGGAAGGTGTGCATGGGTAAGCTGTAACAAATACTGAATGGAAGCAATTTTGATGACCATATCCATGATCATGAACTGTCATGTCACATACCACTATGAGAGAAGTTGCATTGATCTTGCATTGCTAGCAGAATTGTCCTGTTTTATGGCTTGTTTGCATGAGGTTTGTTTGCTCTTCCAAAAAATATAAATTATTCTTGTATGGAACTGTAATTACTGAGGTTTTCAAAATCAACTATGAAAGCCTTGGCACGGAACTATTGCTTGAATTATAGGGACCACTGCAACCATTGACCAAATTCCTTTAGCACTATCTTTCTCAACCTTGGCAGCTTGAAGATGTATGAACTTCGACTCCCAAAATTCCCCAGCTTACTGTCCTGGTTCGGAATTCTGAGCTTGAAGTTCACATATCTTCAAGCAGCCAAGTTTGAGAAACATTGCCTTAGCAACTGGTTATGGATAATTATGCAGGATTAAAGGCGTTAAGGAGTCCAGTTTAGAGATGTCATTCATGGCATCTTCCCTGTATTTTTTTTTCCTATAACTGAACACAGAATTGTACTCTTTCAGAAAATATCGAACTGTCTTAAGAGGAGCATGCCAGAGTTACAGTGAGAACTTTTAAGTTACAAAAATGAAAGTGATCTTTTATTTGCAGTCATTAAGGGGAGCACTTATAGCTATGAAGTTGTATTTATGTTTTGCTTGAAAAATATTCTAAGTTCAGTCACAAGTTTCTCCAGACAAAATTGGAAGACATTCCCTGAAAGCTTAGAAAACACAACCAGGGCTGGTGAAGCTAAACTAGATGTGTCAATAGTCTGAGTCGGAATAAGGGTATTGTGTATTGTTGTGAGGGAATAGCTAAATTGACAAGAACAATTGGCAAGCTTTCATAATAATAGTTGTTCAGTTTGAATGACTCCATTTGTACCTTATACCTTATAAGAAAACCTTTAAAGTCCTCAAACTGGACTTTCCAGAGATGATTGATTGATTGATTGACTGATTGACTGATTGATTGACTGATTGATTGATTCATTCATTTATTCATTCATTCATCCATCCATCCATCCATTCATTCATTCATTCATTCATTCATTCATTCATTCCATAACATGCCCAATATTTCAGCCTGGTCATTTATTCCATGAGTAAGAATTCTAGATTGATGCACTCTATAATCCATTTGTTTTTGTTTTCTTTGCTGTCCATGGTATCCTCAAAAATCTCCAATACCAAAGTTCAAAAGATATCAATGCTCTTTCTGTCCTATCAAAAAACCCAACTTTCATTTCCATATTGTGTTACAGAAAAAATCATTGCTTGCATAATTCTGATTTTTTAAAAATATAGACAAATTACAGCATTTGAATATCTTTATCCAAGGCTTTCATTGTTGTTGTACAAACTTGCTAGTCTGTGTGTGTTTCTTGATTTCTGATTCTTTTTCTGATGCTAGTCAGCCCTAAACAAGAAGAAACTATAACTTCAATACAACTTCATTGTCACTTCTAAAATTGGTTGTGGTACCTCTTGATATTATTTGGACTTCTTTATATTTAACGTTAGGCCTATTTCTTCACTGACTTTCATAACTAGAGCTGTCAATCTAGTTGCATTTTCAGCTATCATCATCAGTATCATTAGCATGATATCAGAAGAGTATTATTATTATAGCAATGGTTTTTGATATTTCTTCTTCCAATTTTAAAATCAGTCATCTTCTTTCAATCCAGCTTCCCTCAGTATATAGGTTGAATAAATAAAGAAAAGATACACAGATTTGTTTCATCTCAATCTTAACAAATCTGGAACCAGTCACCATGCTGCATCCAATCTGTGGTTTCCTATCCCACATGACATGAAGGCAATGTTATGTTAGTCAGTTTACTTCACCTTACATTGTGTTTCTCCTGTTCGGGATTCTTATATTTCATGTAATTCTTTCATTGCTGCTTCAGATTTTATTTTCATACCCACCAAACATCAGCAACTAGATATCCCAAAGGCTTTTTTTAATCTAGCTGGGTCATAAACGCCATTTGTACTCTGAAAGAACCACAGCAATTTCCCAATAGCATGTTTAGTGCCATCCGACCTGTGAAAATCTTTTTCTGCCACTATATCATCAATCAATTGATCTTTGCTAGTTTTCATTGCCTTCTTCCATAGATCATGATGTGATCCGTTTGCCATTGTTGCAATAAAGTGATCATCAGTTTGCAGTGGTTTCCTCTATTCCTGCTGTCCAGCATAGGTACCTCTTTACTTAGCTGGATAGATGGGGGGGGGATCTTCATACCTTGAGTGGCATTCTTGGAGTATACATTCTTGGCATACACTGGACTAACATTCTTCACTCATCTTTCCCAGGATCGGTTCCATTATTCTGAATGTTTATAGTACTAGTTTCATCTACTTCCATGTGTTCTTATCCAAGCCTTTTCCATTTCTAAAAAAACAAGATATAAATACATTGGCAAATAAATAAATATAGCAATCTCCCATTCAAATACTTCCCAAATTCTTTGGACCCTCCTGATTCTAGAGTCAGTCCAGAGCATTGCAAGGCAGAAGCAGGTGATCCTAACTTTTGCAAATTCTACCCATCCATAAGATTATGCTTTTAATTTACAAGAGAGAGGCTATCCAGCAATCTGTGTGCTTCCACATTAGATACTCAGCTAGACTTTTTACAGTTTCTTATTAAAGGATGTTATGCCTAAACATATTTGCAAATATCTCTAAAATCCAGAGGCCAGTAACAAATAAAATGCATAAAAACCTTGGTCCATGCAAACTTAATGCAGTACTGATTGGTTAATGACACTGAAGTCATTATAAATTATGCCTCTTAATTTTGATAAGAAACATTAGTTTGATATCTGTCCTGGAAAATATGCTAGATAAAATATTGGGCCAATAAGTTTTAGCTTCAATGCAGCCACTTTGTGAATGCTGAACCTTCAAACTTTACGGTGCGCATCACCAGGCCTGCAAAGTTTTATCAGGAGTAGAAATCCTTAACTTTTAATTGTAAATTCCCTTCTCCCAATTTCTTCAAAATTAATAATATCTCAATCTAGAAAATTTATCAGATTTTTGTATTTTGTACCTCCCTTTCACGGGCTGTTAATCAGGTAAGTACTTTTTGGTCCATCTTTTTCACAATTAGTTATGACTTTCACTTTATCTCATCTGGTATTACCCTGAACTGATATGAGGCCTAGAGAAGTTTGTGACAAAGTGATCTCACTAAATGTTCCATTTTTCTCCAAAATGCATTTTACATTTTAAAAAGACAATAGCTGCTTATCCATCAAGGACAACACAACTAATCAGTCACACAATATCCACTTCAGTTTGCACCCTTACTCAATATTAATTCCATATCCCTTTTCATTTGAATAACCTTTTCAATCAATAATCCAGAAATTAAAATTTTCATAGCAAGTTAAAACCTAGAGATTTAGAAATACTCCAAATCGAGATCACAGATCCATTAATCTGTGCAAATTCCAACTACCCAGTTGTAATTAAAATCAATATAATTTGTCAGCAATGCTCCTCTCTTCTCTCTTCTTATAGTTTAGGTCAGTTCACTTAATTCAACACTGTCATTTTAATTATAATTTGAACACTTCTAAGGGAAATAAAGAAACTTTCATTTCTGATCATATGCCATCCTTTCATCTATGGATTGAATGCAAAAATATTCCTACTTTCTGAGTCTTTTGTATATGCTGACAATATATGCTTGCTATTCCCTTTAGCACATCTACTGAATGGTTACAATGGAGAATATAAAATAAAATTCCAAAGGTCTACTTGTAATTAATTTCTTACTTAATCTTACAAGTGTTCCTTATTGTTAAAATGCTATCTTATTATTTTATATTATGCACTAAGCGTCGATTCATTTAAAGACTGTTTCATACTACCATCTTCCATTTCTTTTCAAGTACTACAATTCTAAAATATACTTTCCAGAATAATTTCAGTGTTTTACAGTGCAATTCTTTATTTCACAATTTTAAAAATAAAATTCTTATTTAAATCTATTAGAAGTTATTTTAAGAAATTTGATTATTCTCCATTAAATCTGTATTTTTAATGCTTTATTGTGGGACCTTATGTATGTAGCCAGACCTTATGTCTGTAGCCAGCAAAACAGGTTTACAATATGACCCAATTTTGCTGTTAAACAACAAACTGGATGAGAGTGTATGCTGAAAAATGTTTATTCATATATTGTGAAGTAGTGCTGATTTAACAGAATGGTAAATACTCCTTGTGTAAAAGTACTTTAAATATCTTGTTGTGTTGTAAAAATACTTGCAATGAAGCCCCTAACTTGATTTTTAAAAAAGAAAAAAAAGAAAGGATGAGCCTTACTCCTGAAACCAAATCCTACAATTTTAGGCTAATGCAAAAATCACTGGAGGGGATATGAAATAGGAGGACACTTATGAAGAATCTTTCTCCCTTTAGTTGACCCCTACTTGAGTACTCAATTTCTGTGAGCCTCCAAAGGACATTATTCTTTGTTCAATCGCAACACGTCTGGAAGACCAGGTAGCTTCATCTGAGCAACTAAGTATCCTAGTGCCCACCTTCTAGAACAATTTGAAATAATCCTGTTCCAGAAGTGCCATGGATTCAGGAAGCCACAGAGCCTGCTGGGCTGACCCAGCAAAAAGCATCAGCAATCGGTTATAGATTGATAGCTCCAGTTTCATTCCTCACTTTCCATGAAATCTTGGAAGCTATGCCAACAATCTTTGAAAACCAGGGCTGGGCAATGAAAGGATAAACAAGAGCATCTTCTTTCTTCCATCCCTGATTGATCCGTTATCTGTCTTTTCACAGAGTTATTAGGACTTGTTTTTCTTTTCTTTCCTTCCTTGTCCTTTCTCTTCATTCTCCCTCCTCCATCTGATTTTCAGCTCCTTTTTCATTCCCTCTCCTTCAGCTGAACTCCAACTTCCAAAAGCTAGAGAGTATATGAGAGGACTTTCCCTTTTTCTCAAAGACAAAAAAAAAACCCTGCTCATATAGAGCATGTTTTGGACTTGTTCTCTTTCCCCAAATCTGAACTGGATATATTGCCCCATCACTAACACCACAAAATGTTCATTCCTCAATATGGCTTAGGTGCTTTCTCCCCTTCATTGCCATTTTCATTATCTGTTACATCTCATCTTAAGTGCCTTGTGAATGTTCTTTATACTTTCATTGCCATTTCCTACACAGTATTAATTGTTTTAAAGAATATTTCCCTATTGAACGTTAATTCTCCACTGATTGCTACTTTCTCTTTCATTGCCATTTCCCACTGATATACTTTTATTGTCTTGTTCCTTAATAAAATCCCAAGTCAAGGAGATGTATGGTCACATTTCTGAGGTCTAGGATGCAAGGTTTGTTTATTTATTTTTTTAAATAATCTTTAGTTAAAAGATCTCAGTTGTATTCTGACCCCTGCTGGACAGTCCCTGCGTAATACAAGATTTTATCCACAGACTCAGTATTATGGAAGGTTTTCTTTGATTTTTTTGTCATTTTCTTATTATTTGAGAGGATTATTATCCTAAATTTTAGCCAGCTGCCCTGCTGAAATTCCCTTATCTAACTAAGTTCTCCTTTCATTTTCTTTGTTTCTTTCAGTCAAATTTCTCTCATTACAGCTAATCCTTCATTGCATTTTAATGGTCTTGGCTGAAGAACCTATTTTGCCATTACTACCTGTTGATTACAATTTCTCTTGATGTAATGTAGGTGGTACTAATTGTTCACTAATGAAAACCTTATTAGAATAAAGGCCTTTAACTGATGAAGAAGGAAAAAACTGATTGCTTTCAACACAAAATTTTAGACTTTTTTGTTGTTTTAACATCAGAATGTAAACTTAAGTTGCAAAGGGCACATGTTTAAGTGGTATGGGATTGCTCCTAAACACTGAAAAGTAAGAATGAAGTTACAGGAAGTCCCCAAATTGTGTTAAATTTTAGATCCTAGAGCAGTGGTTCTCAACCTTCCTAATGCCGCGACCCTTTGGCGCGATGATGTCATCACGCCGTGACCCTTTGGCGTGATGATGCGGTGTCTCGGTTCCTAAGACCATCGGAAATATGTGTTTTCCGATGGTCTTAGGCAACCCCTGTGAAAGGGTCGTTCGACCCCCAAAGGGGTTGCGACCCACAGGTTGAGAACCGCTGTCCTAGAGATTACATTAAGTTTGTCACAGCTTCCTCCCTCACAACATACCATGACTGACTATTGGGTATTGCCATCAAATCAGTGTCAGCTCTTAACAATCACATAAATAGATTTTCTCCATGACAGTCTGTACCTAAACTATTCATTTAGGTCTTCCAGCATACTATACCCATATATAACAATTAATATACTTAAGATTGCTATTGTCCTTCTTCAATTTCTTTTTTGAAATTACTAGATAGCCTATAATTCAAAGGACAGAAGAAAATCAAGTCTTGTTCTCTCTTAAAAACAAGGAATACAAGTAAATTTTTATAGTATCTTAACCAGTAAAAAAGCTGAAGCTATTTAAAGTTCCTATACCTTCAGCAGATTTAAATGCTAGTTGTTTTCACCCATTATTTATTGCTGTTTTAAACTGGGATAAAAAAAAATAAACATTACAGAATCATTTTTCTGCCCTCTGAGGAGATTTTGTGCGGTTACTTCATAGTGAGACAATGTTATTTATTAGGAGAAAGCAACTACTTCAGTTTCATTTTTCTAAATGAGATACAACAGTTTTATAATTTTTTTGCTTCTTTGCAAAGAATTACTGCAATTAGGCTGCAAGTGAAACATTGTCCATTTTCGTGCTAGTATGCTGCCGACATATCATAGAAAGTGAGCATGTATCTCAATCTATAATGTTGTGGATTAAGTGATGGGATTATGATGTTGCCACTTTATATAGAGATTTGATATATAAATCCAAGTCAAAATGTCTGTCTCCTTAGTTGATGTTGCTAAATATGCGTTTTATGTTAGGCATCTGATTCTAAATATGTGCCCTCTGAGAAGAAAATATTGTCCTTAGTGGGCTGTAGATAACTAGATAGACATCTGAAAGACTTTAACTGGGAGATATCAGTGACTTTACTTTATACTTATAACAGTGACTTTACTTTATACTTTGGCCACCAAATGAGAAGGAAGGACTCACTGGAGAAGAGCCTAATGCTGGGAAAGATTGAGAGCAAAAGAAGAACGGGACGACAGAGAATGAGGTGGCTGGACGGAGTCACTGAAGCAGTAGGCATGAGCTTAAATGGACTCCAGAGGATGGTAGAGAACAAGAAGGCCTGGAGGAACATTGTCCATGGGGTCACGATGGGTTGGACACGACTTCCCAACTAACAACAACAACCCGTGACAAAATATTGTTCTATTGTTTTGTTTTTTCTCTGTCTTCCTATAATAGGTTATTCCTCAAGATCAGGGATGTCGAACTCGATTTCATTGAGGGCCGCATCAGGGTTGTGTTTGACCTCAGGGGGCCGGGGTGGGCATAGCCAGCATGGGCATGGCCAGTTCAACATCACTCATATCGGGGGCACCTGTGGTGACTTGAATGCTTTGACAGCGAAAACGGGCTTCTGAGCTCCATTTTCAGCTGCGACGGCCTCCTGCAACCCTCTGCCAGCGAAAACGGAGCTTGGAAGGGCCGCATGCGGCCCTCTCAAGCTCCATTTTTGCTGGCAGAGGCACCGCGGGCCGGTCCTTCATTGTTTCCAGGGCGGCCCTGCGGGCCAGATCTAAGTACCTCATGGGCCGAATTCGGCCCCTGGGCCTTGAGTTTGATACCCCTGCTCAAGATGGTTCATTCTCTACTGATCTACTATTATTTTTCATCCTACAGTTGTTGGGTTTTGTAATTATAAAAGTGGCTGATTATTTAAATCCTTCCAAAGTGAATCACTATTCAAAAAATACATGCCAGGTTAAAATTTGTTAGCACATTATTTTCTAAGTGCTGTTGAAATCTGCACTTTAATCACTGGATCCAATTCTTAATCTGCATATACCTAATGAAAATGTGCCAGATTTTAAATGCACAAACAAGTGCTAGTTTGTGATATGTCTATAAAGCAGTAATAGGACTGCAATGCCAAGTCTATTAATGTTTTAGACTCATGCCCAGTGCTCTACATTGTATTATAAAAATAAATCCTGAAAATTTTTCTTTTGCTCCAGACTCTTTTCAGGAATATTTACAACTATGTCACATTAAAATCAAATGGCAAGTTGGAGCATGACGGGGGTTATAAAACTACTTGAGTGGTAGGAGATTATGTTGTAAGCCACCCAGAGTTGTGTGACAACAAGATGGGCAGCATACACTTTTAATTAATTAATTAAACAAATAAATAATAGGAGATTGACATGTGTGTTTATTGAAACAATAGCACCTTCACAAAGAAACCTGTAGCATGATAAATCTTACTGAACTAAAGATTTCCCATCACCATATTTAGAAATATTGCTTTTCTGTGAAGTAGAGATGCAGCCTCCAAGAACCTGCTTGGTGTGCTGGGACAAAAATGATGCCCCAGAGATTCCTGAAGCTGAATATTCCTCCTATAAAGGGGAGAAGCCTGAGTTTTTACTTTTTCTCAGGCGGAGATATGGATTTATAACTCTAGATATGGTTGGACTCTAATCAGGTCCACATAATATATGTGGGTATATGCATAATGTTATGTTTATTTATTTACATTGGTTATGTAGTGTATATTGGAGGTGGTGATCCTTTGAGAGCTGTATGCAATGAAATTTAATTTTAATGTATGCCGATCAGCGTACATTCAAAGTGACAATAAAGTTATTCTATTCTATTCTATTCTATTCTATTCTATTCTATTCTATTCTATTCTATTCTATTCTATTCTATTATCCTATCCTATCCTATCCTATCCTATCCTATCCTATCCTATCCTATCCTATTCTATTCCTGACTGACACACACACAATGCTATTTGCTGAACTGTGCTTCAGCAATCCCTTGAAGTTCATGCTTTCTCTACACTTTCTGGAAGAACCGATTCATAAAATTCTAGTATTCCTCTGTGTTTTTCTTCAAAAGGTCTGTCTCCAAACCATCCTGCTCCAAATTGTCTTCTAAAGATTTGTAGAAGGTGCTGGTGGGGCACCAACTGCATGAAATAAGGTTGATGGGACAGAGGCCACTTCTGGCCCTCTCATTGACAGACTTCCAGAAGACCTTCGGGGAATGATTATTCACCATTGGTGATTTTTTTATTACATAATTGCAGTTGTCAGTCATTGTTTTTTATTTTTGTTATGAATGTTTTTTTTGCATTATGTTGTTTGGGGCAGGGGTGGGTTCCTCCCAGTTTGGACTGGATCGCCCGAACCGTTAGCGACCCGCTGGTGACATCACAGATCCAGTTCGGTTGGTGCCAGCTGTGGGAGCCGCCATCTTTTTTGGGGAATTTTTTGTGTATTTTTTACTGTTTGGAAGGTTTTTCCTGTTCTGCCGCTTGAAAAAGGGCCCTCCCCCCCCCCCCCGG
>QLTV01000227.1:208821-226934 GCA_003457575.1 Thermophis baileyi
AATTTCTCCACATTTTACAAGTTTGCCATGCCCACCCAGTCACACAACCACCAAGCCATGCCCACCTGAAGCCACGCCCACCTGACCTCCAAGCCACACCCACAAAATAAGCCACGCCCACAGAACCAGTAGTAAAAAAATTTAGAACCCACCCCTGGTCGTAAGTGTGAAAAACAGTCATAAGTCACCTTTTTCAGTGCCATAGTAACTTTGAATGGTCACTAAATGAACTGTTGTAAGTCAAGGATTACTTGTACAAAAATACAAAAAGCTTCTTTGCTTGCAAAAAGCTGCCCTAAATACTAATCATTAGATTAGAAATGGGGGAATACACACTGAAGATCAATGACAGTCACAGCCATCATAGAAACCTAAACCATTCTGTCTGAATACCTTCCTTTTGATCAGCAATACCTGCAACCTGGAGTTACAAATCAGGCAGTGGCCAGAGCACCTTGAGGAATTAAAATAGTTAAAATGCAATGAGCATAAAGTGAAACCCTTTAGCAGAGAGGTCATTTAAGCTCTCCAGAAAGTGGGTGGGCATACTTGGGCTATAAAATGCCAAGCTAAAGAGACAAATTAACAAAGTATATAGGGGACCCAGGTTCAAGTGTCTGCCCTCCCAAGTTTGTCAGGATCACACTAAAATTAGTACATGCCACAGATATCTAAATAAACTTCAAGTCTGGTGCCATGTTACTAAGCCTTATTATCATGAGAGAAAACTAAAACGAATTGAAGGATCCACACCCCTACCTCCTTTTTTTTAAATCTTACTATCAGTTAGCAATCATGTGTCTTGGCCACTCCAAAGCAATGAAAGAGGCTCCTGTCCCAAAGGTGCTTTTTCAAGAGGCAACTGGATTTTCTGGAAACCAAGAAAGTCCAGTTGCCTCTTTAAAAAAGCACCTTTGGGACAACCATGACCTGGAGGACTGAAGAATCCCCATAGATGTGAGACTCCTGTGCTCAGTGAACTGACAAAGCACCCTTTCCCATCCAGGAGAAGCAATCCATAGATCCATTTGCACCACTTAAAGATACCAGCTGGTCTCACTCACCTCACAAGATATCCTAAAGAAATCATCCAGATTTAAGGAAAGATCACATGCCCCCAGAAAGGCAGTAAAAATATCAGACAGAGTGGAAGTGCACCCCAAAAGGACAGTGCCAGGAACCACTAAAGCAGTGTAAAAAGCTTTTTTTTAAAAAGCCCCTAATAAAAGTACCAGCAAAGAAAAGGAAAAAAAACTCCAGAGAAGCTGATCAGGCTACAGAAAGTCTGGGCGTACTGCCAAGAACCATTAACTGCTGTTACAATGTAACAAGGCTTAACTCAGAGGCAGTTTCAGAAAACACTTAAAGATAAGCAGAATTAGGCTACAAACAACACAGAGAGGTGCACCAGAATGTCTCCTTCCTGCCTTCCTGACAGGATTAACCCTGTAAAATGGGGAAAACAAAAGATTGTTGGAAGGAGATTTCTTCCAACAGCCGGTTCATCGAACTGCTCAGAAAGTTAACAAATGGTTGTCCCAAACCGGTGTGAACCGGCTGAATCCCACCACTGTCTGGGACACTGCAACCATCATAAATGTTAGTCAGCTGTCAAGCATCCAAACGTAAATCACGTGACCATGGGAATGCTGCAAAAGTCCTAAGTGTAAAAAATGGTCGTAAGTCACTTTTTTCAGTGCTGTTCTAACTTCGAACGGTCACTAAATGAACTGTTGTAAGTCAAGGATTACCTGTAAAAACAAAAGTAGCCCTACTCACTTTTGACTTTAGTCCTTCCATTTTTTGTTACTGTAGTTTCAATATTTAAATTGGTTAGTGTTTTATTCTGTTTATTTAGAGCTAATAGTGATTGTTTTTCTATTGATTTTATAAAATGTTTATGCTTTTAAAATGAATCTTGCATTTCTTCTAATCATTGGACCAACTGGACTACTGAAACTACTTTCTGAACACAAATATAGGCATGAACCAATGGACACTACAATTTCCAAACATAGATTCTGGCTATGCTGGTTCTGGCTAGTTCAACACAACTATAAGTAACACATTTATTTGAGAAGAGCTGTAGGCATAGCTTTGTTCTCAACACCTTGTTGCTTTTGGTTCTCTCCATGGCTATAAAGCCAGTCCTAAGAATGACCAATTGACTCTCTTCTTAGTGAGCCGAAAAAAGTTGAACTGAATCAGGATGAGCAGCTTGTACTTTGGTGTACTCTGTCCCATCAGTTGTAACTAGCATGGTCAATAATAAGGAGCTGTCCAAGTTGTGTTCCAAAATGTCTGAAGGATATCAAGTCCATTACTCTTACGTTTCTTTTCCATTTCATAGGTTATGCCCTGCTCTCTGCTCTATGTAGATATACATTTTGCAGTGGAATCTTATCCTGGAAGACAATTTAATTAAGAACAAAGCACAATAGGGAATAAAGTGCGTGCTAAATAAAAGATAAGACTCAGCAATTGCTAATTATGCCACAAATGTGTTTTGAAAGGGAATAAATACATTTTAAAAATTAAAAAATGCTAAGTAATTTGAAAGATCTGAACGTTTTGCGTTTTATCCTTGAGACACATCGAATCTTTGAGAAATGGCAACCAGAGATTAAAACTCCCTGGAAGCAGCAATCCCTGGGAGTTATTTGAGTAGGTCAACTCAGTTGATAGCTCAGAAAAAAACAATGCTGCCATAATACTTTACTGAGAATAGAATCAAGCCTGCGATCAGTTGGCAGCTGAGGTTTACAAAACACTTCACTGCTGTTTAAGTAGCCAGAATAAGGGAGAATAATTAAAAACTGCTACTTTAGCCCTCATTGAAAAGTGAAAGATTAAAAGCTGCTTTGGCAGCCAGCAAGTGGTGCTGAAAGACACAGCTGGGCCAGGTGGGTGTTTGGCAGGAGCATCTGGCCAAACCAATGATCAACAGGAGATGGTGGGGTGGGGGCCAGGGGGGGGCAAGATAGAAGGAAAAAGCAGCGAGGCATTTCTTCTGCTTTGCATAGATGCTGATATCATGGTCAGCCAGCCTAGATGAATAGGGTGTACTTGCAGATTCTGAAGCTAAAGAGTGAAATTCCTTAAGCACTAAGGGTATCTATCTTATCAGTCTGACAAATTGTTAAAGGATGAAGTGAGCCACCTACAATAAAGATGGATTTTGCTTCGGCCATTTGTGACATTAAAAGTCAAATACGATAGCTTTTTGCAATCAAATGCTTTTCACAGCAAGTGAAAAAGGTGGGTTTTGGTTGAATATAATTAATTTATATAACATGCATGGTGAAGGGAAAAGAAGGGCTCAACTGAATTCAGGGTCTAAGAGGCATAGTGAAGCAGGAACAAAACAACCAGAAGAACTCATTGACCACAACTATAATAGCAATAATCTTTAGTAAAATTCAGCTTTACTCCTATTTCAGTTAAACAGGACAGAAATATGCCAATTCATTTTAGAGAGGAACCTATGTCATGAAGATAGATCTGGAGTAAATTTGTAGTAATGACATACATGTAGGGAAGATCAAAGTAACATTCCTTGAAAGTTTGTAGTAATGTTTTAATCTGGTAGGAAATAGTTTCTATTGCTAGCTGAAAATAATATGTATTATTAGATGCACACACGTAAACACATACTTTCTGGAAATTTGGGACTTTGTGAAAATACTTATCTCTCCCTCTGCTGCAATTAATTGAAGGAAAAAGTGGAGGGGGGAGAGAAAATTAATAAAACAGTGGTTAAAGATTTTTTTTTATTCCACAGGTACACGTAGTCCTTGACTTACAACCATTTGTTCAGAAATAGTTCAAAGATATGACAGTGCTGAATGAAAGGACTTACGACCTCGGCCCCAAGTTATAGTCATTGCTGTGATATCTCGCTTTATGACCCCACTGCTTAGTAACCAAACAGCGGTGTCACCCAAGGCAGCGTTTTAGGACCAACACTCTTTATATTTTACATAAATGACCTTTGCGATCATATTAAAAGCAACTGCGTCCTCTTCGCTGATGATATAAAACTATTCAACACAGAGGTGGGTTCCTCCCGGTTCGGACTGGTTTGCCCGAACTGGTGATGACACGATGACATCACAGATCCAGTTTGGTCGGTGCCGGTCCATGGATGCCGCCATCTTTTTTTTTTTTAATTTTTTTAATTTTTTTTTTAATTATTATTTTTTTTGGAATTTTTTCCGGTTTTTTTTTTCTTTTTCGCATGCGCCGAAGCTGAGTTTCTGGCACTGCGCATGCATCGCCATCTTGTTTTTGGCCTTTGGGGGGGATTTTTTAATTTTTTTTGCACTGCGCATGCGCACACGCGCGCGTCGCAGCCACGTGGCGCAGGAGGAAGCAAACCAGCAGCAAGGTAAGTTAGAACCCATCCCTGATTCAACACCACCGGCAATGCTGCTACCCTTCAAAAAAACCTGGACTATGTATCAGAATGGTCAAACAAGTGGCAACTTCAAATCTCAACCAACAAATGCTCAGTCTTACACATTGGCAAAAATAATCAGGACATAAAATACAAGCTAGATCATCACGACCTTGTTGATGATCCTCATTCAGTTAAAGACTTTGGAGTACTCATCTCTAATGATCTAAATGCCAGAGCCCACTGCAACAGCATTGCCAAAAAGGCATTAAGAGTGGTTAACCTAATCTTGCGTAGCTTCTTCTCTGGTAATATTGCACTTTTAGCCAGAGCATATAAAACATTTGCTAGACCAATTCTCGAATACAGCTCATCTGTCTGGAACCCTCACTACATATCGGATATTAATAAAATTGGGAATGTCCAGAGATATTTCACGAGAAGAGTCCTCCACTCCTCTGTTCACAACAGAATACCTTATGCCACCAGACTTGAAATTTTGGGCTTAGACAATTTAGAACTACGTCGCCTTAGAACCGATCTAAATGTAGTTCATAAAATTATCTGCCACAATGTCCTACCTGTCAATGACTACTTCAGCTTCAACCACAACAATACATTAGGTCAGCAACAGGGTGGTCAATGCCTGGAATACATTACCTGACTCTGTAGTTTCTTCCCCAAACCCCCAAAACTTTAACCTTAGACTATCTACCGTCGACCTCACCCCATTCCTAAGAGGTCTGTAAGGGGCGTGCATAAGTGCACCAGCATGCCTACCATCTCTGTCCTAATGTCCAGAGGTGGGTTTCAGCAGGTTTTGACCAGTTCTGGAGAACCGGTAGTGGAAATTTTGAGTAGTTTGGAGAACCAGTAGCAGAAGTTTTGAGTAGTTCGGAGAACTGGTAAATACCACCACTGACCGCCCCCGCCCCCATCTATTCTCTGCCTCCCGAGTCCCAGGGATTTTGCAGTAATCTTCCCCTGGAGTGGGGTGGGAATGGAGATTTTGCAGTATCCTTCCCCTGCCATGCCCACCAAGCCATGCCACGTCCACCAAGCCACGCCCACAGAACTGGTAGTAAAATAATTGAAACCCACCACTGCTAATGTCCCCATGTATTCGTAACCATCTCATGTACTCATAACCATGTTTTTACATTTTATGTATTCACAATCATGTTTATACTTTTTCTGTAATCATATATACACTTGACAAAATAAATAAAATAAATAAATAAACTGTGTCATAAATCAAGGACTTCCGGCACAGAATTCTTATCAACCCCCTCAAAGGACAGAAGTAGGTCAACCTGTGATATGGAATTGGAGAAGCAAGGACTTTATTTAGGTAAATAGGACTTCATATTAAGCTTTTTTTTTTTCCTGGTTTGCAAAGTGAAGAGAATGGGCCTGGAGATTTTTAGGAGATAAACATTGGACCTGACAAAACATATTGGATCAATAGGACAAGATTTAACCTTCAGATTTAAAAGAATTACTGGCCTAGTTTATACAGTAAAACATTTTCTAATGAATCCAAGATAAAATAGATCCCAGACATTTGTGGCAGCCACGATATATCAAAAACATTGTAGAGATGGGCTAAGTTGATAAATCTGGTTTATTTAAATTCCTAATTTTTCTGTTTTGAATTCAGTCTGCTCTACTTTTATATTAATTTGAGATGATTTTAAAATCTGTTTTCATTAAATCTGCATGTATTTTATCCTAATTTACGCATATGTTTGCAATTTTACCTACTGTGCACATTTGATGAAAGCAATTTTTTCCTGTCAATATGCAATGTAATCATCATGATTATGAAGGATTGCAATTTTTTTGCAAATTTTCCTCTAATTTGATGGCTTTCTGAATGAAAGCCTGCTTTGCAAAATTTAGAGAAATGTGATTTGATAGCAGTTTGTTGAAAAAAAAAGGGATTCAAATATCTTCACATCATGTCATTTACTACTCAATATTGCAATGAAAACACAAGCAACAGGGAAAGAAATGTCATTTTTGCAGTTACCTTGATTGCAGTTTGATACAATCACAAAGAATAATGGTCCCATTACCACCACAAAGAATATGATCATTCTTGGTATGGTTTTGACTGATATTATTCCTTAGATTTGTTTTCTTCACAAATAATCAAATGTTCTTAAGTTGCATTAATATAAGAGAGCCAAGTCCTGCCTTAGCCATGAAAGTAATCTGGGTGACTTTGGGTTAGTTACTCTCTCTCAGCCCAGTCAACCTCAGACGATTGTTGTTGTGGGGAAAATAGGAAGAGGAAGGATATGTTCGCTGCCTTGAGTTATTTATAAAAATAATAAAAGCTGGCATTCAAGCAACAGTCTTCCGCTCATTAGAAATTTGCTAATGAGATGCAACAGTTAATCTGTTAATTAACAGTTAATCTTCACGTTAATCTGTCAGACAGACTATATGAGTACTTGTTACTAATCCAACCCATCTTGAAGGTACCAGGTTGGAAAGGGCCGATTTATAGGATCATCTGAGGATTCCTCCTCTTCCCCTACTTAGACATTATTCATATTCTGAACCATCACATCTGCATGCCTTTGACATATAAAAATGCACAACAATTATAAATGGCGGCAACCAAATCTAAGCGAGATCAGATAGGACCTCTCCAAAATTTTAAATACATCACTTGACAAAAAAAGATGTTTATATGGCATTTTATGGGTTTTTTGGTTTTTTTTTTTTTTTAGTTTTCCTTCTGCATTGTTTTGCAGCTGTAGTATTGACCACAGTTTAATGAATCCACACTTTCCCTACCATAGTGACACCTGCTGAGATTGTCTGGTACATGAGCCGCATGATAACAAGAACACTGTCCCTCTCTCCATGGCTGCAAATGTTTCACACTTATTACCAATATACTACACCAGCACAGCTGCTGTGTTCACAACAAATACAAATCTTAGACATTGTCATTATAAACTCACCCTTTGGAACCAGACTAAGGCTTCCAAAAGAGAAAGAATAAGTGTATGGAATATATTAGCTGATAACTGCATGGAATATATAAGCTGAAGGGAAGAGTAAAAACTAAGTGTTCCAGCAGCTGTTATTTTCAAGAATAGTTGGTGCACAGGCACTCTTCAGAGAAAAAAAAATAAAATAAAGTTCACTATAGATGTTGCAGACGAAATTGTATCAGTAAGAGTATCTGGATCCTGATTATCTATCCAGTTTATGGAGCAGAAGTTTGAAGTCTATATTCTACTACAGTATTAGAACAAACACAGTCCCAGCACCTGAGACTGTGTTTGGGTGTAGATCTAAGGACATCTGCTGGGAATTTATACAATTCACGCACTGTCTAAAATCAGAGCATATAACTAGTGGCACAAAATCAGAGTGGAGAATCCAGTTTATGTTTTGTCATCTGACTACTAAAATTTGCTTAACTGAATGAATTTATTTTTCATACCTATTTCATCTGCATTATCTCTATAATACACAATATGGAATTTCCCCCCCATATTAAAAATAATCATCTTACATCTTTTATTAGTTTATGCTTCCCACTCTCTTTTGGCTTTTTAAGCCCACACAATAAAGCAGAAAAGCCAATATTATAAAAATACTGATATCATTGCTTGGTTTAATAAAGATAATAAAATACAGTAGATATGTCCCTTTGCATAGAAGAATTGTATGGCAACAACAAAATGAGGACTGCAAGGTTCACCCATGAATTTGTTAATTCAATCAATTAATATTGCCACATATTTTAATTTTTAAATATAATTACAGAAACAATTTTTTTAAATTGCAATTATAAACCCCTTCTCTTTTAAGGTGTCTATACACAACATCTATTAATTTCCAAAGAATTAATTTGAAGAATTTTATTCAAATTATTTACATACTCCAAATTTAAACTAAAACCCTTAAAAAACTTAATTAATTTTCCTAAGCACTGGTTAGAGCTTTCAAAGATATTAAAACTAATAATTAAAATTTATTTGCATTCCCTACTATAACATCTGTGTTGTTGTAGAACAGCAATAAATAAATAGAAAACCACTAGATGGTGCTGGAGGATTCCAATTACACAAAAATATCTACTATCAACCTCTTAGTTTGAAAGAAAGGGAAGGGCAGCGGGAGAGAAGTAGTGGTGCATTTTCCTTCTTTGGAAGGTCCCTCTCTGTCACATACTGAAGATGTCCCCCTCCATACACACGAACCTGGACAATAAAGCTCTTTCTTCCTTTCCTTTTGCTTGCCAGGCAAGAAATAACTGCTCACAGTCTGTTCTGATTGAAGCAACCTAGAAACCCTGAAAAATCAAAATAGTAGTGTTTTAGTTTAAGGTAGATGGTGTTGTCTGGACCCATTGCCCATTGTAAAATTGGCTGAGGCTGCTAAATCACAGAAGAAAAAGCTTGACAGTAAATAGGCACCGTTAGAAATGCTTTGCCAATATGCAGTGCAGCACTTTTAAACAGAAAGGCTATACATTTGGTAAAGTTTACTTTATAAAATAAGGAAATAACGTTATAAGATTAAAACTGAACCATGTGGTGACAGACAATGAATGCCCCCTCCCCAAAAAAGAGGTTAGGGTTGATTATTGCAAGGGGTGGAATTCACATTTTTTTACTACCGGTTCTGTGGGTGTGGCTTGGTGGGCGTGGTTTGGTGGGCATGGCAGGGGAAGGATACTGCAAAATCTCCATTCCCTCCCCACTCCAGGGGAAGGATATTGCAAAATCCCCATTCCCTCCCCACTCCAGGGGAAGGATACTGCAAAATCCCCATTCCCTCCCCACTCCAGGGGAAGGATACTGCAAAATCTCCATTCCCTCCCTACTCCAATTTTGGTCTTTTTCATCTGCTTTGGGGTTTGGGGTGAGGCACCTGACAAGATGGTAGATGCTATCCAGCTCAATGGCTGTTAACAGCACATTTGTTTGAGTGACTGTGATGCTTAATGGTTGAAGTTCATTAATCATGTTAAGCCATGATTTGTTTACACATAGCTTGTTGAATATAAAGACACTTAACACTAAACAATATATTATGTTTTGTAAACCATAACTGTAATTGTTAGACTTGTATCAAGACACCACTTGACCACAGAGCTCATTATGTGATTCTGTACCAGTTATAGTCTTGTAGCCAGTGGTGAAATCCAATTTTTTTTACTACTGGTTTTGTGGGCGTGGTGTGGCTTGGTGGGCATGGCTTGGTGGGCGTGGCAGGGGAAGGTACTGCAAAATCCCCATTTCCTTCCCCATCCCAGGGGAAGGATACTGCAAAATCCCCATTCCCTCCCCACTCCAGGGGAAGGATATTGCAAAATCCCCATTCCCTCCCCACTCCAGGGGAAGGATACTGCAAAATCCCCATTCCCTCCCCACTCCAGGGGAAGGATATTGCAAAATCTCCATTCCCACCCCACTCTGGGGCCAGCCAGAGGTGGTATTTGCCAGTTCTCCGAACTACTCAAAATTTCTGGTACCGGTTCTCCAGAACCTGTCAGAACCTGCTGAATTTCACCCCTGCCCTGTTGCCTGGTTGACCAGCCAGCCTTCTGGCACCTCTATTCCTGGCTAAATCATGGCATTGCACTTTCTCCATTAACTATTACAGATTTACAACAGATATATTTTCAGCATCTATAAATCATCATTCTCCAGTTCAAGCCAAGGTGCTCTGAATTACATGGCAATAAGGGAGTTCCATATCTATTTTACTGTTTTTCAGGAATGATGTAAACCAAACAAGTCAGGATACCGTGTGTGATGAAACATAAAAAGAAGGGAAAACTGATGAATGGAGGAAGCTGGTTCCAGATTACATGCAACATACTCTTGACAATAGAAAATGTATCCTTATAAAATTCTTTTTTAAACAAAAAGATGCAGTTCATAGAGTCAGTATGTTGCAGATATTAATATTCATCCACCTGGTAAGTATCTCATGATACATATGTTTTCTATATTTTAATATGATTTTCATATTTTTATTGTGTTATAAGTTTTATCTTAAACAATATAAATATATCTGGGGATTCAGGACAGGACATAGGAGGAATATAATAATAATCATAATTGACATTGCAAAGGCAAATTCACCATAAGTCAATTGCAATCATGCAACTATACCTGTAACACAATCAAACATTAACATTTGCCTATCCCAGGGAAGCACTTGATAGGTGGATACATATGCCAAATCCAGTCTGGACATCTAGCTGATTGTGCAATGAACCATAATCATAATAATATACCAGGTTCTTTGGAAGGACTTGAGAGATGGACAAATATTCTATCCTACTTCTTTTATATGGACAATCTGAAGCTGTATGGAAAAACATCATCTGAAAATGTAATCACTGTTCACATCAAATATACAGTTAAGTTTGGACTGGACAAATGTGCCATCCTTACCATCAAAGAAAGAAACAATAGTGAAAACTAAAGGAATCAAGGTGCCAATGAAAAAATAATATTAAGAGTTTAGATGAAGAGTCTATTTAAGATTTCTTTTTCTCTACTTGGTTTCCAGCACAACTGCAGTGCATTTACCACCATTTATTATTACTGAAATAATTATCTGCAACCATACGTTTTAGGAAAATACATATAAAATTACAACAATCGTATCAGTTTAATACAACCTCTCTAATATTAACAGTATTATTTGTCAGGATGTGCTTTCGTATTTTCCTTGCATCCATTGCAAAGCAATGCAACTTCTTTCTGTATATGTTTGTTTTCATGAGACAAAAAACCCTATTTATTTATTTATTTAGTCTTTCTAAAGTTCTTAATTGCCACCAGGGGAATTGCTCATTTATTGTTTCACATACAAATACATGCACATACCTCTCATGTTGGTCCCACTGCCACTACCGTCACAGTCTGTGTGTTTATAATGCCTCTTTTTCTTTTTTATACAGAGATTCAAGCGTATAGAAATAAATAACTTTTATTGTTCTCTTTCTCAAATAAAATCTGCACTTTTTCACATGTTCATAACTTTCCAGATAAAAATCTAGTTGGCTAGGCCAAATTGGAATTCCTAAAGAATCCAGGTGCATCACCAACATGGAAAAGTCATTCCAATTGATGGTTCTCATACATTTTTTTATATTTTCCAGCAGTGCATCAAAGCTTAGTCAATCCCATCTGGGTACTTTTCCTCACATTTTCTTGTACTTGAGTACAAGTGCCTTTGTTAATTCTGATACTTTTTTTCCACGTGCTGCGTAAACTGAAATCTTCCTGAACAAAGTTCTTGGGCTTCTTGTTCTGCTTTGGTTGGTCTCACGTTCTCTTATCTTTCAACCATGCCCATTCACACAAATATATGACATTCAAATAATAGATCATTATAGCACAGCATTACACAATGGTTCCCATTATAAGCTAGTAGCAATGCACTGGCACCCTATGCTGATCCATGATTCATTAATTAATATGGTCATATGTAACTAACTCATTCAGGCAATACTTGGGGCCTAATGATATGGAGGGGCCTTTAAACATTTTGTCTTAGAGACAACCATTTATGAATTAGCCATGGAGAATTGCATTTCCACATCAGCCAAGGAAAGGATCCTGGGTATCTAAGCAGAATAGTGTAGTGTTGCGTAAAATAGAAAGTAATTATCATCTTGTTCTTGTATGCCTAGTTTCTCTTCCAAGAGCTTATAAAAAGGCAAGGAAAGAGAAATAGGCATAAAAGCAGACAATTGTAAATCTAAGAGGAAAGCTTTAAGAAAACAATTTCCCTTTTCTCTGTAAACAAATACCTGGCTGCTGCTTGGACTCTTTGAAAGAGAAAACAAAGCAGCTGTACAAAACTATGGAAACCAGACACCCCTGTATAAGAAGAATAAACCTCAACAGATCCTTCTACATTCACTTTAATTCACATTTTAAGCCTTGATTTTAATCATTGGGTATCAGTAACATAAGAATATCGTTGGCAGTAAATTATTGGTAAACTGTAGTTCACCTATTTGGAAATTTGATGTGCAGCTGAATTTGGTCAAATTAATCAACAGGTTTATATCCTTCAAGTTTTCATTATATTTTGATTTATTTACTGCCAAGTTCCCTTCCATTTCATGAGAAATGTCAGAGTAGAACAAGTACAAAAACTTTCCATTAGGTACCTGAGTCATCTCTTATTTCATGCTATTAATCTAGTATTTAGTTGTTAAATTGTTGTAGCTAAAGCATGTATTAAACTAGGATAATTAACTCTTGTGTTTTGATAATGGAAAATTTGGAAGTTTTAAAAAAAAAGTATTAATTCTTGCAAAAAATATGTATTTTTTTAATCCTTTATATGGCCCCTCATCTTAAATAAAACTTTGGGTACCTCTAAGGCAATATATACAAACAATGAAATAAAAACAGTAAAAACAAATAAATCTGGCACAACATAGCTGAACTTTCTGATGCAGCCTACAACACATCCATGCCAATCTCCCCGAATCCCACACTTTGGGGTAAATCCAGGCCTTAAATGCTTTATGGACAGTTTCCCCTACTCTGAAGCACAACCCAGAATCACCTTTGGTAAGATAGGTGGCTGTATAAATTTTATAAATAAATGGTTGGGAACATGCCAGATTTCATGGCGAGGGGTGTTCCATAGGGCAGGGACTTCAATGTTTGACCTAGTGGAATTTTTCTGTTCACAAAAAAGTTGCGACAATGGGTAGAGATAGTTTCAGAACAGCAACTCACCAAAAGGAAAAAAGTGAGATTGTTATTCCTAGCCTCCCAGAAAACTCTTTATCCTTGGTTTCTCCTGTACATCAGCAAAAAAAAAGTATTTTAATTACAAAAACATTTCAGAAACTAAAGTGAAATGGGACAATTGGCAGACAAAAATTATCTGTCCGAACATTATATTGATATCAGATGACAGTATATCAATCTAATGGTTGTAACTCTCACCTTCATATATGGCCTGGAGTAACTATTCACAATGTAGCAAACCTCAGTTGAGTGCAAGGCTAACTTTTGTGAGCCATATCAGAATGACAGTGTCTTTTCCCATTAGCTTCTAAACTGCATCAATGTGCGCTATTGTCATCAAGATAGAAAAATATAATCTAATGGAAACCATGCAGGGGAAAAAAGCTTAGCTGATTATTCCCATTAGTTCCTGTCTTGTCAGGTATCAGGGCAATGGTCAGGTCACCAGGCAATTAGTTATTTTGGATCCAGCAACAATAATCACACCAGTAAATAAAGGGATTTTAAGCTTTATTATCAGCTCATCAAACAAGAATTAAAAGCATAACATAAAAAGCATACATAGCAAGCAAAATGAGACCCAAATCTCTTGTAAGCTGCCAGGAGTTCCTTAATAAGGGCAGCCAATTTCCACAGTACCTAATGCCAAGTTCTGTGCAGAAGCTCCCCATAAACCACACAACTCTTAAGGTTTTTTATCAAAACCTGACACTATGACTTCATGGCTCTGCTATGGTTAGGAGACTGTAAGACCTGACCTTGACTGGCTAGCAAATGACTCTGGGATGGGAATTGAAGGCTTGAGACTTTCACAGCTTTGAAGCTATGTGAAGATAAACCCACCTCTTTTCCTTTGTTCAGCAAGCAAGAGTGGAAAACAAGGAGGCCAGCTCAGAATTAGCTCTGAACTTATAAGGTAAAGGTAAAGGTTCCTCTCGCACATATGTGCTAGTCGTTCCCGACTCTAGGGGGCGGTGCTCATCTCCGTTTCAAAGCCGAAGAGCCAGTGCTATCCGAAGACGTCTCCGTGGTCATGTGGCCAGCATGACTAAATGCCAAAGGCACACGGAACTCTGTTACTTCCCACCAAAGGTGGTCCCTATTTTTCTACTTGCATTTTTACATGCCTTCGAACTGCTAGGTTGGCAGAAGCTGGGACAAGTAACGGGAGCTCATGCCTAGGGATTCGAACCGCCGAACTGCCAACCTTTCTGATCGACAAGCTCAGTGTCTTAGCCACTGAGCCACCGCATCCCTATTCTGAACTTATAGACTTTCCTTAATATGAAGGAGAAATAAAAAATATGTCACTAACTATCACAATGGTCTTCCTGCATCGCCACTCACTTCCTTACTCAAACAAGTCAGAGCAGACCCATTTCACTTATTGAAGACTACAGAATGTGCTCTTCCTAGAAATTCACATCATTAAAGCAGTCAAGTGACGATTTTGCTTTCAGACACTAGATGTCACTCTTGTCTGTAGTTGTGCAGCACCATAGGAAGCTGTTCAGACAAGAAAAATAGCATTGGAAAATCTCTTACATGGACAAAGGGAACTCTCCGGAGGAAGCTTGGGGGAGAGAGGAGAGTAGTTTCACCCCTGTCTTACTGAGGAAATTTTACATGGGGAACAAATGCCATCATGCCCCATTGTGTTGAATTACTGCTTCTTCCCAATCTTTCAGCAAGCAAACACACCTGGAGAAAAATAGGAAGCAGCTGGAAATCCACGTGAAGGTTACTCTGTGTGAAAACACCCAGGATGCCAAGGCTGAGCCTAGTAATCAATAATATTATTTTCTAATTCTTGTTATGGTCAGTCTTTTCATCTGCTCTTTAAAGCTCCAAATGTAGGATGGTCAGTTTTCAAAAGTCACTCAAGGGGTAAAAATTCCAGTCTCTATTTCTGTTTCTTAACATATCTAATATTCCTTCCTCATCCCATTTTCACCACAACAAGAACCTTGTGAGTTATGTTGGGCTGAGAGAGAATGCCGGCCCAAGGTCACCAGCTGGCTTTCGTTTTCGTTCTATTGTATTTTACCTGCCTACCAGAACAGATTCCTGCACAAAATCTTATGCTGATTAAAATATAGCAAGACACATAAGATACAAACACCAGTTCATTTAGTGAACTATTCAAAGTTACAATGGCACTGTAAAAAGTGACATGACCATTTTTAATACTTATGATCATTGTAGCATCTCCAAGGTCACATGATCAAAATTCAGATGCTTGGCAACTCATATTTATCATGGTTGCAATGTCCCCGGGTCATGAGATCACCTTTTGTGAGCTTCTGACAAGCAAAGTCAATGGGGGAGCCCGATTCACTTAACAAACATGTTACTAACTTAATAACCGCAGTGATTCACTTAACAACTGTGCAAGGAAGGTCATAAAATGGGGCAAAATTCACTTAACAATTGTCTCGCTTAGGGACAATTTTGGACTCAATTGTGGTCATAAGTCAAGGACTACCTGTATACAATAGGACCCCCACAAGCTTTCCTTTTATTTTCTTTTTTGACATCAAAGAATGCTGGAAAAGAATGATATTATAAGCAACTGCATTCTCTTCGCCGACGATGTTAAACTATTTAACACCACAGACAATGCTACTACCCTTCAAAAAGACCTTGACTATGTATCAGGATGGTCATATAATTGGCAACTTCAAATCTCAACCAACAAATGCTCTGTCTTACACATTGGCAAAAAGAATCAGAACACAAAATACAATCTTGGAGGACACGACCTTGTAGACGACCCTCACTCTGTCAAGGACCTTGGAGTACTCATATCTAATGATCTAAGTGCCAAAGCCCACTGTAACAACATTGCCAAAAACGCACTAAGAGTAGTCAACTTAATCCTCCGTAGCTTCTTCTCTGGCAACATTACACTGATAACTACAGCATACAAAACGTTCGCTAGAACAATTCTCTCTCGCAACAGAATACCTTATGCCACCAGACTTGAAATTCTGGGCTTAGAAAACTTAGAACTATGTCGCCTTCGGCATGACCTAAGCATAGTTCATAAAATTATCTGCTACAATGTCCTACCTGTCAATAACTACAGGCCACAACAATACACGAGCACACAATAGATACAAACTTAAGGTTAACCGCTCCAAACTCGATTGCAGAAAATGCGGCTTCAGCAACAGAGTGGTCAGTGCCTGGAATGCACTACCTGACTCTGTGGTTTCCTCCCCAAACCCCCAAAACTTTAACCTTAGACTGTCTACTGTCGACCACACCCCATTCCTAAGAGGTCTGTAAGGGGCGTGCATAAGCGCACCATTGTGCCTACCGTCCCTGTCTTACTGTCCTATTGTCCTCATTT
Organism: Thermophis baileyi; assembly: GCA_003457575.1. Lineage (NCBI taxonomy): Eukaryota > Metazoa > Chordata > Lepidosauria > Squamata > Dipsadidae > Thermophis > Thermophis baileyi. The sequence goes on from QLTV01000227.1 coordinate 225,338, forward strand.
ATCTGTATTTACTTTGTTTATGTTTATGTTTATGTTTATACCTATACCTGCTATCTTGTACATGTTTGACAAACAAATAAATAAATAAAATGTCAAATGAGGAAGGACATTGTCTTTGAAAGTATGGAACATGGAACAAGTTTGATGGGGTGGTGGGAGAAACTTGGCAATAATGGAGTGGATGAGGCCAAGGCCTACAAAAGAAAACATTTTATTAAAAAAGCCCAATGCACTTCCTCCCTCACTAGAGGCACATGTGGGCTGCTCCATTTTATAGTAGGTCCTCTGTCTTCTTCCTCCCAGAATCGAGCTTTAGGAAAAATTTCAGAAGCCACCTGCATGGTTTTCCCACTTCATTAAAAAGTAATGTAATGGGCCAATTTAGATTAGACTATGTGGCCTTGAAGAATGAGTAGTCGCTTCCCTTGTTAATCTCCTGGTTTAAATCATCCTTGCTAAAGCTGCTCTTTTCCATTTGAAACTGCTGACACTCCTACACACACATGGGCGCAGGGTTTTTGGGAAATGGATTTAGCTCATCGAAATTACAAGATTAAAAAAATGAAAACCAAACCTAAAATGGAAGCCAGAATCCAGCTCAGCCTTTATATTTAAATGTTTATTTTAAAATTCTTGCATATTGTCTAATTTACCTTGACTGTAAGAAACATACAGTTTAACTTAACTAAATCAGTCCTGGTGCCCAGGATCTGTATCAAATCATATTCAAAACAAATATGTAGGCCAAAATGGTCCAAAACAGTTTCATGTTTAGCTATGAAACTGTTGGTAATCATTTCAGCAGCATGATTACCCAGTGATAATTATAATCAGGCCAGCTTAAATCTACAAGTAGTTCAAGCATCTGGCAGACTTCGGCAAAAATAGCTCCTATAATTGTAACCAAGCGACAATTTAAAATCTTCCATGTGCTTTAATATAATTTGTGATAGTAACTTCCTCCTTTCTTGATAGAGTACAATCTGTTAGCACAAATGATGTATCAAAAAGAATGAGGCCCATTGGAACCAGTGGTGGGTTTCAAAAATTTTACTACCAGTTCTGTGGGTGTGGCTTGCTTGGTGGGCATGGCTTGGTGGTCATGTGACTGGGTGGGAGTGGCTTGGTGGTCATGTGACTGGATGGGAGTGGCTTTGCGGTCATGTGACTGGGTGGGGGAGGCTTGTGATCATGTGACTGGGTGGGCGTGGCTGGTTTTTCATGTGACTGGGTGAGCGTGGCAACTTGACGTAACTCATGTCAAGGGTTAGGGTTACGGTTAGGGTGTCTGGCCTCTCCTCGCCTCAAAGGCCTCAACGAGATACAATTTCCCTGTCTATTTATTTACTACTACTGAACATCCAAAATATACTATTTAATCCTATGTATATATGCCATACATACATATTACATGGTATAGAGTGTGTATAGGCACACAAAAAGATACATTATCTACTATATATACTGTATGTGTATGTACACACACACACACACACACACACACACACACACAGAGCTCTTCTAAAACTATACACATTCAACCTCACTTACTGCAGTTGGAAAAACACACCGAGACCACTCTCTGCCACACCTTTAA
>QLTV01000227.1:227195-249284 GCA_003457575.1 Thermophis baileyi
GCTGTAAAGCACTGTGAAGCTGTATATAAGTCTAAGTTCTATCGCTATTTCTTCTCTTCCTTTCTTTCTTTCTTTCTTTCTGTCTTTCTTTCTTTCGTTCTTTCCTTCTGTCCTTCCGTCCGCCCTTCCTTCCTCCCTCCCTTCCTTCCTTCGTTCCTTCCTTCCTTCCTTCCTTCCTTCCTTCCTTTCTCTTTCTTACTCTCTTTGTCTTTGTCTCTTTCTTTCTTCTCTCTCTCTCTCTTTCTTCTCTCTCTCTTTTCTCTCTCTCTCGCTTCCTTCCTTCCTCTTTCTTTCTTTCTTTTTCTTTCTTTCTTTCTTTCTTTCTTTTTTTCTCTTTCTTTCTTTCTTTCTTTCTTTCTTGTCTCTCTCTCTCTCTCTCCCTTCCTCTTTTCTTCTTTCTCTTTCTTTGTCTCTTTCTTTCTTTTTCTTTCTTTCTTTCTTCTCTCTCTCTCTCTCTCTCTCTTCTCTCTCTTTCTTTCTTCTCTCTCTCTCTCTCTGTTTCTCTCTCTCTCTCTCTCTCTCTCTCTCTCCCTTCCCTTCCTCCTTCTAAGTCTAAGAGAGTGAGACCCACCCGAGACATGTGGGGCAGGAGGCTGAGAGAAAGCACCTGGTCTGGGCACATAGCCCTCCATGATGGAGCCCTTCCCGGGGAGCAAAGCAAGAACTTACTGATCCTGATCCTGATGGTGAGCTCCAGCCACGACAGTGGCAGTGAGCAAAAGGGTAGCTCCAGGCGGCGGTGGGCAGGGTGGGCGGTGGCAGCGGGTGAAAGGGGAGCTCCAGGCAGCGGTCGGTGGAGGAGTGGCAGGAGTGGGCGAAAGGGGAGCTCCAGGCAGCGGCAGGTGGGGGAGTGGCAGCGGCAGGGCGAAAGGGGAGCTCCAGGCGGCAGTGGGCGGGGGGGTGGCGGCAGGCAAAAGTGGAGCTCTAGGCGGCATCAGGTGGAGGGATGATGGGGGCGGGCGAAAGGGGAGCTCCAGGCGGTGGCGGTCAGGGTGGTGTTGGTGGTGGGCGAAAGGGGAGCTCCAGGCGGCAGTGGGCAGGGGGTGGCGGCGGGCAAAAGGGGAGCTCTAGGTGGCGGCGGGTGAAGGGGTGGCGGTGGCGGGTGAAAGGGGAGCTCCAGGTGGCAGCGGGCGGGGGGGCAGCCCTCAGGGCCCTGCGAAAGGGCAGGCTTTCTGGATGGGACTTACAGGAGTCCGACTCCCAAAGCGCAGTGCTGCGAAAGACTCTCTCTCCCAGGCAAGAGCAGCAGGGGAGAGAAGAAGCAGTAGCCATTGACCTGGAGAGCACATGATGGAGCCCTCCACGTGTTCTCCGGTGACCTGTTTTCTCTCCACCGCTCTCTTGCTGGGAGAGAGAGGGGGTCTTTAGCAGCACTGCACTTTGGGTCCTCGTAAATTCCGGAAAGCGCTGCGCCAGAGAGAAACAGGATTCAACCTGTTTTTCTCTGCCTGGCTTTCCGGATGGGACTTACACTTACAGGCTTTGTGCTGCGAAAAACTCTCTCGCTCTCCCAGAAAGAGAGCAGGGGAGAGAAAACAAGTTGCTGGAGAACAACACTCTATGTGATCAGCAGCTGCTTCTTCTCTCCACTGCTCTCTTGCTGGGAGAGTGTCTTTCACAGCACAGCGCTTTGGGGACCCATCCGGAAAGCCAGGCACAGAGAAACAGCCAGGTTGAAGGCCGGTACTTTCAGCGCCCACGAGCAACCAAGGCTTGGAGCAGTTTTGGAGCTTGTTAAGGAGGAGGACCGCTCCTCGACCCCAGCCATGCATTTTCAAGCCTGGGCTGCTTGGAGTGAAAAGCTATTGCAATAGACGGGCTTGAAAATGCATGGCTGGGGCCGAGGAGCGGTCCTTCTCCTTAACAAGCTCCAAAACTGCTCCAAGCCTCGGTTCCTCATGGGCACTGGCATGCCTTCCCCTCTGCCACCAGCCGTGGGAGGAAGGTAAGATCGTGAGCCCAGTGGGGACAGGGGGGCTGTGGCAATCTAGGCCACAGGCAGCGTGGCCTGGAATGGAGCCGCGTCGGGCTGTGGCGACTTAGCCAGCCACGCGAGCTTGGTGGGGATGATGGGAGGGCTGCAGCAAGCTCCAGGGATGGGGGGCCTAGCACGACTTACCTGTAGGCAGGAGGAGGCAGCTCAGTTGTGGGGCAGGGCAGGCACCACGTGGGAAGGCAGGTTAGGCAGTGAGGAGTGAGTGGGCGGGGTAGGTGGGCGGGGCGGCGACCAGGTGGGGGTGAGCAAGCGGTGACCGGGTGGGCGGGGCGAGCGAGCAGCGACGGGGAAACAAGTTTGGGGGCGTGGCCAGCCAGAGGTTGCTACCGGTTCAGCAACCCAGGCCAAATTTCCCCTAACAGTTCACATGAACCGGTGCGAACCAGTAGAAACCCACCACTGATTGGAACACATTTGAATATTTTCACACTGTTTTTTATTAATTTCTTACAAAATAGTTTGTCCTATGACTATGTATCTTCTTGTGAACTCTAAGCAAGGTGTCATGACCCAACCTGTGACTGCATCCAGATGAACAAAAATGCCATTCACTCAATGTTCCACTACTTCAGTTTGTGTCCCTTTCTCTCTACTGATCTCCCCCCTGCCCCCATTCTACATTTTTAAAACGTGTTGTGCTATTTTGATTGAAAGGTCATTATGAGGAGAAAATTCCAAACTTGGGAAACATTATTATTCCATTAAAGGTTAAAGTTTCTTGTAGTCTATGATGCTGAAATTAGCAAATGTGCCTTATTTTTGCAACCAGGAAATTTTCCCTGTATTCCTATTCATAGTAATTGGATGCTACTAAGGCAGCTGAAGTGGAGAAAAGGCATTGATTTTGAAATGATGGTAAGAGTGTAATAGTTGGTAAATATGGGTGACCTGAAATGGCAGAATTAAGTTGCATCATTCATTAAAGTGAAAGTTGCCAATGCAAATGCTAAGTGTCAGGCCTGGAAGCCATCTTTTACCCTTTTGTATTCAGACCTGCCACATTTTCTACTGTGGGAAAATGGGAGGGGGGATTATATGGAGTAGGTGATATGTAGTAGTCTAAATAACATTCTTTCCAGAAAGTCAAGGCTGCTGTGCCCTGCAGCCAACATGACATTAACCCGAATCTCTAGATAACTAAGCAGCACCCCAAAAGGGGGCTGTCTGGGGTGCTGATCCCCAGCACTGACCTGAAACTCAGGCAGTGTGAAGAGTCAGTGAAAATGGAAGAGAAAGAGGAGATAACAGACGGAGCCACAGGAGCAGATACCGGAGAGCTTATAGAGGTCCGGTATTCTCCTTCTGAAGATGTTGTGCAAGCCCTTGAGGCTGCAGAGACGGCCCGACGGCTGGGCGCTCAGCCCAAAGAGGTGGATTCCTGGAAGAGTTGCCAGTCTGATCCAACTTCAGAGATGGGGCCAGGAGAGCGACTGCCTGAGTGTCGGCCCATCGCCAGCCCCCTGAAGTCACCCCACGAGCCAGAATGGAGAGAGGTCTGAAACTCCCCGAGGCTGGAATCTGTTGCCTCCGTCTTGAAGCCTATCATTGTCTGGCTTCCTGGAGTGGTTTGAGCGGCTTGAAATGGGAAGTTATGCACCGCCGGCACAGCCCCTGCAAGTGAGATGGAGCTCAGCTCAACCCACCTTCACTTTTCCTGATCCAGAACCTGGCAGTGGAACTAGCGTGGCATCAGCACCTTTTTACTTGGACAGGGGCGATCGGGGGATCAGCTCGGCGCAGCAGGGTCAAGCAACAGGAGGGGGACAGCAAACGCAGCCAGCACGGGGTAAGCTACAACCATCAGTCACCCCCCCTCGCCAACCGCGGCCCCTGCTGCCCCCTGCAGAATGCATCCCCCCAGGCTGGGGATTCTAGGGGTGGGTCCAGTGCCAGTGGATGTCAGCCCCCCCCCACTCCACTTTTTTCAGGATCCCCCTGGGCCCAATATGCCCCAACGATCCCGGCACAGCAGTGGGGTCTGAGCCAGCAGCCGGCTGGAGCCTCCCCCCAGCTCAACAGCCAGCCCCGGTCCCAATGCCGGCTGCATTCCAGCAGCCAGCAGCACCGCCCACCACAGTGCCCCCCTCCCAGGCCCCTGCCCAACAGCCGGTTGCCATGGCGGTTCCACCGGGGAGGCCACCTCCGCCTAGGTTCAGGGCAACCTTTGATGGGCAGCCTGCCAAGTTAGCATACCTTCTCAGCCGAGTCTGGGCCCATATAGATCAGTATGGAGAACAGTACGAAACAGAGTGCGATTTGGTATCTGCTATAATGGATGGGATGAATGAAGGAGACGCTGCTGTCTGGGTTGCCCAGCTGCACAACAAGGGGGCTGCTGAGCTAGATGATGCCAATGGCTTTGTTGAGCTGCTCTGGGCCAGATTTGACGACCCTGATCGAATCAATGAAAATGAGGTCACAATAAAGGTGATGAAGCAAGGTAGTCGACCAATAAAGGACTTTGTATGGGACTTTAGATGGGTCGCAGGAAACCTAATGCATTGGCCAGACAGAATACTTCTGCACTATTTTAAAGAAGCCATTGATCCAGAGGTCAGAACAGCCTGTGCCATCAGAGGGGTACTTGAGCAGCTACAAGATTGGTATACCATGTCAATAGCTCTAGATTGAGAAATCCATCCACGCCGCAGACCCCCTGCTGAGAGACTCCCGAAGAGGACCTTGGCCAGGCGTTCCCTGTGGAGGGCCCCCCCTTCTCAACCTACAGGAGCTATCAAATGCTACTGTTGTGGACAAGGGGGTTATCGGGCCTCCGAATGCCTAGCACCTGCACCGGTTCCACAGCAACATCCTGCTACGGCTGCCCGGGGCCGAAGGGCTCCACAAAAGCCTCCAGATGCCAGCCGATTCACCCAGCAGGCAGTTGAGATCCTCCCTTTCCCCGAAGAGAGTAAAGACACCTCGGCCAAAGACCTTCTGCCCGGGCCGGCCAGCGGTAGCAGTGGTGAAGACGACCCAATGGTAAGTGGAACCATCCACCCATTTGCAGTCAAAGTCAAACTGGTAATGCCAGAGACAGGGGTGCAAGGGGAGGTAGCAGCAGTAATAGACACTGGCTGCACCTGGTGCCTGATTAGCTCCTCCATTGTTGAGCAGCTAGGCATAAGGACACACCTTTTAAACTGCCCCATAAGCTTTGAGCAGGTAGATGGGACCTTAATAGGTGGCACCCCTGCTACCCGAGTCATGAGCTTGTCAGAATGGAGCTGGGGATCCACACATCCGGTTCATGGTCGCCCCCAAAATGGCAGAGTCAATCCTTCTGGGGCTCACCTGGCTAGACAAATGGGCCCTGACAATTAAATGGGAGGACGGCTACCAAAAAATCAGGATAGGTGTGGGGCCTTTGCCATCCATCCCACCTGAGGCAGGACTCACTGAGGCGAGCCCACAGGGGCCCCCACCCCAATGAGAGGCAGTCACAGTGCCCATCAAAGTCCTGCCTGGGACTCCCCAGGTCCCCAAGGAATACAGGGACCTGGCTGAAGCATTCAGTGAGGAAGAGTGCAACATCCTTCCCTCCCATCGCCAGACCGACTGTGCGATTGAGATTGAACCCGGGGCTAAACTCCCTAAGCCAAAGATGTACTCGATGACCCCAAAAGAGATGGCTGCGCTAAGGAAGTACATCGACATCAACCTGGCCCAGGGGTTCATCCAACCTGCAAAATCCAGAGTAGCCACCCCAGTGCTATTTAAAGAGAAGAAGGATGGGGGGATGAGGCTCTGTGTTGATTTTCGTGGAATTAATGCGGTGTGCATGGAAAACACTTACCCCCTCCCCCTCATGAAAGACATGCTGAACTACCTTTCAAAGGGGAAGGTGTTCACAAAACTGGACTTGAGAGAAGCCGATTATCAGGTGCGCATAAGAGAGGGGGACGAGTGGAAGACGGCTTTCAACTGCCCTTTGGGTAGCTTCCAATTCAAAGTTATGCCCTTTGGTCTCCAAGGAGCCCCCACAGTATTCATGCAGTTGATTAACGAGGTGATGCATGAACATTTATATAAGGGGTCCTTGTCTACTTGGACGACATTCTCATATTCAGTGAGACATTGGAAGAACATGTGAAACTAGTCCGACAAGTGCTAAAGAAACTGTTAGCCGCAAAGCTGTATGTGAAGCTGTCCAAGTGTGAATTTCACAAAACTTCTCTGGACTACCTGGACTACCAAGTGTCAAACGAAGGCATAGAAATGGATCCCGGGAAAGTGCGAGCCGTACTTGACTGGCAACCCCCTCGCACCCGGAAACAATTGCAGAGCTTCCTGAGATTTGCTAACTTCTATTGGCAATTCATCCCAGCCTTTGCAGAAGTGGCTCTGCCGCTTATGGAACTGCTAAAGACAGGGTCCTCCCCCGCGAAGCCACGGCCAACACAGCCCCTGACCTGGATGCTAAACTGTCAAAAAGTGTTTGAAAGCCTAAAATGGCTGTTTGCAGAAGAACCCATTCTTCAGCACCTGGACCCAGACAGGCAGTTCATCGTCCAGGCTGACACCAGTGATGTGGCAGTGGCGGCGGTGCTCCTCCAGAAGGACCCCCAGGGATGGCTGCTGCCCTGCGCAGATGTGTCCAAAAAGCTCACGGACACCGAGCGGAGGTGGGCAGTATGGAAGAAGGAGGCCTTTGCCGTTCGTTGGGCTCTCCTATCATAGCGACACTTCCTGGAAGGAGCCAAGATCCCCTTCGAGATCTGGTCCAACCATAAGAACCTTGAGGCCTTAAAGACCCTGTGAAAGCTCTCCCCCAAACAAGTCCGCTGGGCGCAGTACTTCAAGCGATTTTATTTCAAGCTGAAATATATCCCAGGAGGGAAGAACCTGCTTGCAGATGCCCTGTCAAGGAAACCCCAATATGACAGCCAGTGGGAGGAAGTCATCCATGCCATCATCCTGGACACACAGAGTGCGGCACAAGTCACTACCAGGGGCCAGGCCAGCAGGTGGGCTGACCCCCTCGATGGAAAGCTAACTGAGGATTTGAAAGCAGCGTTGTCTACCTACCCGTGGCTAGCCAGCAATCGAGATACATTGACGATCCGGGATGGACTAGCCTGGAAAGGTTTGAAGATTTACATCCCCAACATCATGAGACTTCTGGTACTCAAGCGTAGCCATGATTCTCGATTGGCTGGCCACTTCGGATTTCTAAAGACTCTTCATCTGACTAGACAGCAGTTTTGGTGGCCCAGAATGAAAGCTGATGTGGAGGACTATGTGAAAAGTTGTGCCATGTGTGCTACAAATAAAACAAGATCGGGGAAGCCTCCCAGTTTGCTTCAACAGGTAGCTGAGCCTAGCCGGCCATGGGAGGAAATAGCTACGGACTTTATAGTAGAATTCCCGGAAAGTGGTAGCAAAACTGTGATCTGGACTGTGATAGACCTGTTTTCCAAACAGGCCCATTTTATCCCTTGTTCTGGGCTCCCCTCAGCTAAGAAATTGGCCAAGATGTTCGTCAAACAAATCTACCGGCTACACGGAGTTCCGCGGCAGGTGATTTCCGACCGAGGAGTTCAGTTCACCACTAAGTTCTGGAAAGAGTTCCTGAGATCCATTGGGTCGTCACAGGGGCTTAGCTCAGCTTTCCATCCGAGTACTAACGGGGCCGCAGAATGGACCAATACCATGGTGGAGCAATACATCAGATGCTATGTAGATTACCAACAAGATAATTGGGTTGACTTGCTTCCTTTTGCTGAAGTGGCTTACAATAATGCAGTGCACAGCAGTATGGGATTGACGCCTTTTCAGATTACGAGTGGCATGGAATTTGTTCCTATGCCAGAGCTGCCAAGAGAACAGCCTTCTTCCATGACTCTAAGTGAGTGGATGGAGTCATTGAAGAAAGGTTGGGAGAATGCAAAAAAAGCCCTGACTGAAGTGGCCGAAGCCTACAAAAAACAAGCTGGCAAACACTGATCTCTCCAAACCCCCTTCCAGGTGGGAGATCGCATGTACCTTTCCACCAAATACATACGCTTGAGGTTGAAGAGTAGAAAGTTAGGGCCGAAATCCTTAGGTCCCTTCCCCATAGTGAAAGTGATTAACCCAGTAACCATACAGTTAAATCTTCCCCGCATACTGGGGAAAATTCATCCTGTTTTCCATTGCAACCTGTTAAAGCCTGCTGTAGGATCTAGATTGAGGCCTCAACCTGCTGCCTCCCCAAAACCGATTGTGGTGCAGGGTGAGACTCATTATGAAGTGAAGAAAATTCTGGACTCCAGACTGCAAACAGGATGTTTGCAATATTTAATGCATTGGAGGGGATACCCCTTGTCTGACGCTACTTGGGTGAAAAGCTGGGATATTCATGCAGACGCCTTAGTCAAGCAGTTTCACGATAAATTCCCTGATAAGCCTAAGGGTCCTCCGGGGGGGGAGGGGGTTAATGTGATACTTGTATTAACCCCTGACTTTTATTTCATTCCAGGATTCGTTCCTTTCCTGAGGGGAGGGGGGGGAAGCCTGTCATGCCTGGAATCCATCTTTTACCTTTTTGTATTCAGGCCTGCCACATGGGAAAATGGGAGGGGGGATTATATGGAGTAGGTGATATGTAGTAGTCTAAATAACATTCTTTCCAGAAAGTCAAGGCCGTTGTGCCCAGCAGCTGCGAGGAAGTGACGGGGTGGCATCTTCAGTATTGCATGGTGCCTGATTGGATTGGATGATGGAAATATGGGTGCTGGGCAGGGACTTGAACTTTCATGTGGGTGGAGAGAACCTGGAAGCTTTCAGATTCGGGTTTTCCCAGATATTGCCAACATGGCATCTCTAATAAATTGGAACTTTGAGGAAGACTGGGAGGCATCTTCAGTTTGGATGGTGCCTGATTGGATCGTGTGATGGACATGTGGGTGCTGAGCAGGGACTTGAACTTTCATTTGGGTGGAGAAAACCTGGAAGCTTTCAGATTCGGGTTTTCCCAGATGTTGCCAACATGACATCTCTAATAAATTGGAACTTTGAGGAACTTCTAGCCTCAGAGTTTTATTTCGTTGGGGGTGTTTATTGGAACCCTAACACTAAGTAGGGTCCAACCTATTCAATATTTTGATGGAGCCACAGGAAATCGCAGCACTATAAATTAAACAGTGTAGTTGAACAAACATTCTAGAAAACAAAGGCAAATCATTGCCAAGAAATTAACATGGATAAGCCTACTGACATCATAGTTAAGTTGTACTTGAAGGAAACTGCATGTTATGTATGAATATCAGAAACTTGTATGATCAAATAACCTTCCCCCCATGTCAATGCAAGAAATTTTACTTGGACCATAATAAATGACCTGAAATATAGAAGCTGCCTTACTAGTCCCTCCAGCCACATCCTGGTAATTCTAAGGTGTCAGGCAGAAATCTTTCACAGTATCTGCCCCAGTCCCTTTAATTATAAATATTTGGAAATTTGAAGTTTCTATTATTTACTCCCCAAAGAAAGTAAATTTCCTTGTCAGTTATTTTGTTCATTAACAAGAATCAGGTTAGACTATAATGTACACTTTCCTGCATATTTGTCAAGTGAGCAAAGAATTATTTCATTGCTTGTATGATTAGATGCCAATTACTTTAATGTAGGTCCTATATGTGCTCTTGACAAATAACTTGAAATACAGATGGTTTTATAAGGCTGTAATTGGGTAATGTGCTATGGATCTGTATTCTTAACAGCGGAAGACTTTCTCTATAGGATCTATGCACCCTTGTCATAATTGTTATACTGCAGACCTTAATCTTTTAGATCACGGGTGTCATACTGGTGGCCCACAGGCTGGATGTTTCATGAACAGGCCATGCCAACCCCAGCTCTGCGAATGGGAAAAACGTAGCAAAACGTCATGTGACGGCAATGTGACGTGGTGAGTTTGACACCCATGTTTTAGATTATCATTACTTCTTCCATAATGTCTGAATCTGGGTAGGGTAAAACTGAAGAGCAATGGGTTGTCCAAGATCACCCAGGGACATCATGATTATTTAAATTTGATGTAAGACAGCTCAAGCACACACTGTGAAACATCTGTTTATGGTAGACGTTAAGTAAAGACTCACAGAGACGTAATTTGTTAATATCGTTTGTATTTTGAAAAGCATATCAAAAAAAGTTTTAAGTGTAACATTTTGCTTTTACAAGTTTTATTTTTGTATTGCTTATTTTTCTGACATACAAATTATTGCTTGCTAGCTCTCATAAATATGCTAAACAATAATATATACAGAAATCAAAACAATTGAACTTGTAAAGGGCTCTGTTGTCAACTGTATTCTTGTTAAACCAGAGTGTTTTATATATGCCGATAATGTTAGATAAGTACAAGTATGTCCCTGAGAAGTTAGGCAAATAACCTTAGTTTGGACAATCTTTCTGTTACCTTTAATGAAGATTGAAAAACAATGGTCTGGAGAGACTAAAATGGGAAGAATTAAACCAACCATATCAGGGCTGCAAAAATACAAGCAACTGCTAGTAGCAGCCAGCAGTTTTATCTTATAGTGCCATCACAATTATCCAAACCTGTGCAGCAGAGATGTAAGTAGCCTTTTCTTTTTATCTCGAGAGTGCCTTTGTTCCTAACAATGTAAAAAGAACATAATAAATAGGCTATGCAAATAAATAGTAATTGCTACAAAGGTTAGTATTTACAACTTGTTTGCTTTTTTACAGTCATCCAAATGTTCATTTATAGTGCTCAATACACTCCAAAAGGTCTTACACTATTCTGCAACAGTGCCTTTTTGTTTGTATAGATATTTCTAGAGTTTATCTCCCCCCTCCACTTTTTAAATTGCTATTTGCGCTCCTCTTATAGCTCTTACAGCAGTTTGGGGACCAAGAGTCACTCCAATTTATACTGCAATCCTATGCAAGTTTATTGAGGAACAAGTGCCATTGTGTTCAGTGGGGTTTACTCTAAAGCATAAGAAACAACTGTATAATTTTGATTCTAATCTTCTTCTGAAGCCAGAAAGACTTGGAGTGTACACAAAAGACTCAATGCAGGGACTGTTTCTTTGTTATGACAAAAGTATATCTTAACGATCTCAAGGCTGACTCAGTCATTGTCTTAAAGTTGGCCTCCTTTCAGGAGAAAGTTACATGAATGTATCAGGAGTAGGATAAGATGCAGATTATACACTACATAGCTGGTTTCTGCTCCAGAGTCCCCAAATTGTGGCAAATTGTGTTCTGTTTTTTTCCTGAACATAACCTTGGAGAGAAAATTGTTCATTTTTACAATCTACAGTCAGAATGCACTTCCACAGAAATGCAATTATCTAGTTATTTAGCTCTAAAGTAATAAATGAAGTTACTGGACTTAAAAAAAAAACTGCTTAGCAGGTAATATGTTATTGCCCTAAATCAATATATTTGTTTTCCCTTGTTTTAATATAGCTTAAATTACCTAAAGTCCAGTTGACTGCTATATAGTCTTGCATAGGTAAAATGAGACCCAAGATATAATCATAGCTTACTTTTAGGAAATATTTGGCTCATAATTCTGAATGGTCCCTTTGGCTAAATAATAACCAAGAGGTCACTGAAATGAAGAACTCAAGTAATGCTGCTTACAACATCTGGCACCAGATAGTCCAGCTCACGAGGTTTGAAAATTGTCCAGTTTTTGCTTTACTTCACTAAACATTAAGCTTGCTCATTAAAAGCAGTGAACAGGTTTCAGAATGGTAACAAAACAGAAAAGCCAGATATGAATTCCTATTAATCTTTTGTAGTCTTAAGACTGCAATTATATGAAGCTGTTAATGGATCTGTAAAGGCAAGACAATATCTAGAAATAAGAACCAGCCACCTCGTGTTACACATCATTAGTTTTTTAATCTACTAATCCTTCCCTGCAAATCTCACCTTTTCCAGTTAATTTATTCTAGAACTACAAATGTAGAATTTTTATTTTATAGATTTAAACTCAACCACTTAACAGAGGCTCATCCTAATACATGGATTAAAGAAAAGCTCTAATTCTTCCCTCCAAATATACCCTTTAGTGGTGTTATGAAACAAGACAAATTGCATTGCCTTTTTTCAAGATGTTCAATTCCATTCCTAAAGGTGTGGTTTGTTTGTGCGCATAGAAAGTTTATTTACAACAGTTGAGACTTCTCCAACTGCAAATGCTATTTTTGTGTGTGGATAAAAATAAAGCTTATAACATATTTTTACTACAACTACTTCCAAATCAAACAGTTACTCTTCAGTTAACAAACATACTGCTTCTTCAGCTAAGTTGCTATAAGAAAAACTGAAAATTCCTAAATAATTTGTCTATGCTGTTTCTTTTTTCAACTACCTAAGAAAATAATGTGATGATTTCTATCAAATAATTCCTAGAAGACATTGGATAACCAGTATAGTAAGTTCAGAAATGTACATTGTTCTCTTTATATTATACTGTACAGGGTTTTCAATTTTATGAGAAAGGCCAAATCTAATGGAAAAACTCTCTACTTCATTGCAAACAAACAAAAAGCATTCCTTATCACTTAAAACTGATTTTGTCTGCCAACAACAATCAATCTTCTATGAAGGATCTTGTGTAGAAAAGGTTCTTGAATAAATGTGATCTAAGACAGTGCAACAAAGAAAATAATTCAGATGTTTTCAAAAGGGAAGCCTAATTTTTAACACAGCCTCTCTTGTCAATCAGTATGATCCTGTGATACTATAAAAGTCTATTTCGTATAAAGCTGCATATAAATAGATTTTCACAGTGAAACGTATTCCTTTACGCACAGTGGAATACATTCTATTTACTGCATTCTTTAGGCAATTTCTTGAGAATACTTAATAGAAGGATAAAGACGACATTCTGAAGACAGGAACAAATTGCAAACATGATTTCAAGAATGTAAGCCTAGTTTTGATATCTCAACGTGAAAACCGAGGCACAAGAATTATTACACCAAAGCTTTCATTTTTAAGTCACATGTTCAAATTACATTCAAATACAGTGCAACAAATATGTTATTGTCTCACATATTTGTGGCACAGGTTTTAAATCTTTCTCTTTGGAGAACCTTTTTAAAAAAAATCATAGATTACCATGATGCATCCAGAATGAATATGCAGATTAAAACAATTATGCAAGTGTCATACAAGTTGCTAGAAAGTGTTACTCGTGAAATCAGAGTTTAGTTTTATGTGCTGCATTAGGCTGTGACTTTGACAGCATAACTTGTCCTTACAGCAACATGAATGAAAGTCTGCTGTCAGTGTGAAACCCCCAAATCTTCACCTTTTCTCTTTTGTAATTGCCCCTTGATGAAAGAATGCTAACAAAAAAAATTCTCAGACAGACTTTGAGAATCATCCATTTCATTTCCAATGAAAGTTCTCTTATGGTAGAATCCTCCTCATCTTGTAAATTGGAATTCAACCTCAGCTTTTAACCTTGCAAGGAAAAAACAACAATATGTCTGTTTCTCAAAGTATAATTCCTCTATGGTCAGATTCATGAATTTGGCTTAATATGTTGTGATTTTATGTGTTTTTTTTTTCATTTTTGTTCGTAAATTATGTTTATGACTGATAAACAAGATCAGATTTAATAGCTATAAATTATTACTACATTAAATGTTAATAATGGCAGTAAGTGTGCCATAGCACTTTTACTTTCATTTTAAAAAAAAGTAATTCTGGGGATTTCACTGTAGTTTTCCGAGTTGCAAGCAACAGCCCCACAGTATGATAGGTTCTTCTTTACCAATTTAGTGCTGTTCTGCAATAAACTTGCACCAGTCTGAAGATAAGAGTAATTAGTAATAGCACAGTGAAGTGAACACAGAAGTAAAACTATATTCATTTGAAATAAAGCTATAGGCAGGACACTTTTGTGACATTGCTTGCCTCTAATAGAATTACGGTACTAAGGAAAGGACCAAAAAACTGAAGTGGTTCTAAAGTTTAAAAAGAATTACCCATAAGAAGTATTAAAGGCAGAATGCTCTAAATTCTAATCCAGCATGAAAGCACATCATAGATTACCGTAATTGATGCTGTGACATTTTGCTTTATTAGGCAGCATATTTTGAAATACTGTACAAGATGTTAAATCAAGTATTAACTGTGCTTGTTTTAAATTTTACATTTTGTTAAATTCTGTTAGGTATCTATATTCTAACAATTTGTCTTTCTTTAGGCTTTAGTCTTGAAGTGGATGCCAGCATATATCTTGGGGATGATTCATCCATATCTGCCCTACTACTTTTTTTTTGGCACCACAGTCAATACTTTAGGGCAGCTTATGATTAGTGAAGTATATCCCCATGTGCCAAATTATGAACATCTTTTCTCAAAACAGTGCTGCTGGACCCTTTTAAGGGTAGAATATTTTATTTCAATTTAACACTGAGTTGGGACTGAAAGCTATTTTGAACAAAAAAAATTCAAGAAAAATAAGCTTTTCAATATGGCGAATCATTTCTTCGCTCTGTAGCTAAGTAGATTTGGCATTTTTCATCTTGTAAGGTTGTTGTGAAGATCATTTCCTCTTGCTTTGCATGAGAGGCCAACGTGTACTGTGGCACCAATTACTGATAAAACTCAGTAATCATCAATTTCTTAGGAAAACCAAATGCTTGGCACATAAATATTCACTGAACTGAAAGTGCTGGAATTATGTAAGTATGAATTCATATACGAGGTTCTATCCTGTGAGAAAGCTCAAATAACATCTGCTGGTTGTCAATGATATGCAAATGATGGACATAGGACTTCAGCTCCTCATGCTCTTTGGAGGGTATATCATTTCCTACAGTTTTGACAAGAGAAAAACAATAGATCAGTCACCCTGCAGCATTTTTCTGAAGGCATATTTTGAAGTTTAATCAACAATTTATTGTAAGGAACTCCTGAACTTCACATTTTTTATTTCTAGAAAATAATGGAAATTTTCTAATGACTTCTAATTTCATAGTGGCCTACAAATTTACTCTCTTTATATGACTTCTACATTAATGAAGAATATAAAGTAGGCATGTTATTACATTATATGTGAAGACTTGTCAAACATGAACAAACTTTTCACCATGAACCAAGATAAAACTGCATCACAAAAAATCTATAAAGATTATATTGAAAAAGCAATTCTCCCAATCTTTTCATTATATGCTGGTTCATGTACTAGATAAAACACTCAAGATGATGGAAATGATTCTGTGCAAATTAAAAATACTAACAATTATTTATGTGAATATCTAGAATTTTCATTTCTTGACATTTGTTTTATTCCATGATTTGCATGTATTCTGTGTATGTGTGTTGATGTGTAAAAAAGGTGGGAAGCCAGATGTTATGAATTTAATGCCCATCAGCCATATTGGTATTGGGAATATGGTGTAATTGGCTGCTAATGGATATTGGAAATTGAAGTTTAAACTCCAAAATGAGTTATTAATTTATAATATTAATGTGATAGAAATAATTATTAATACATAACTAGAGATAATCATATTATTTCTTTTTAAGTGTAATTTAAATAAAACCAAAAGTTCTTAAAACTCATCTATTAATCTTAAGAGTATAGCCACGAGCATATCAATTAAAAAGGATAGTCTTTAGGGCTAAACAAATTTTGTATTCCTGCTCTAGTATGTAATAACAAAAACACAGAGAAGGTGGGCTCTGATTCCCAAATGTTTAATATAGATGTATGAAGGAGAGGTGGGGAACCTCTCAAAATATCATTCACTTACCAAATTGGTTACGCCTACAGTGCCTCAGTGATCGGACTGTGTCTGCAATCATGTGCTGTGAAGATAAAACACACAGATTAATAAGCCAGTAAACATTTAAACTGGGAATGACCAGCATGTACAAGCTCCAAATTATGAGGTCAGGAGGCATATGCTATCAAATGGAAATCTGGATTGTATTTGCTCCAGTAATCCGTATACAGATTATTTCAAACATTAACTCATGGTTGCAGATTTTATTACAGGAGCTATAAGATACCATTTGAATTTTGCCTTATAATATTTGTGGGAAGAGGTGGCTGAGCAGGCATCCAAAGTTTGGTTTTTTCCAAAAACCCCTCTAACTTCCATTCCTTCCAAAAGCAGAGTAGTAATTCATGTGAACAGAAAATATTTTAGCCAGCAAAAAGTAGGCAATATGGCATCAGAAATTGAAGAAGCCATGAAATCATTCTACCCAATATATCTAGGAACTGCAGGTCCTGGAGTTAATAGCTTAAAAAAAAAAAGGATAAATTTTTAATTTAAAATTTAAATTAGTTTAAAAGAATGAGTCCTGTGCCATTTTTTTCCTAGATAGATCACAAAGATCTATACATTCTCAAAGAGAAAAAAAGTACACATGTATGATCAGATGTCAGGCTGATCTGAACTGACATATCTCCATTAATATTCACTGATTTATTCCTGGAGAAAAAAATGTATTTTTCTACAATTATTATTCAATCACAGTTAATCAATATAGGCCAAATAATTTAATTTATAGAGCAATGAACTGATAGGCCTACAAATTAGCCATATGGAAGCATATAGAATAAAAAGCACAAAATGCCTAACTTCCTAAAAATAAAACAATAATATTTTCCTACATTAACGTAAACTAACATAACCATAATTATTGGTTCCGTGTTAATTATGCAGATGTTTTCACCTTCAAATATTTACCTTTATTTATATATAATGATCTAATAATCCTTGTTATAAACATTTACTCCAACCAATAAAAATATGAATATGTCTGCAAGAGAAGAAAAAACCCATGCAAAACAGAGAACTAAAAATAATGGCGATGTCCAGGTATTTTCTTTGACATATTAAAGGAAGCATATAATTAGGAATAACACATGGTGATCAATTAACAATGTGTGAAATTTAGAATATAAAATGTTAACTAAGCTTGAATATCAAGTTAATTACTTTATAGGGGGAATACTCTGTGGAAAGCTGAAGCAAAGGGAATTAAATTCAATTTTAATTTGAAGAAACAAGAGTAAGAAGAAAGGAGGATGAGCAATAATATAGAAATGGAAGTTGTCTTTTTATTATGTTGAACTTAGTGGGGAATGATACATACCAGCTTTTCAAAATTTACAAGGTTATCCAGAAATGTTTTGTTTCCTTCATGTATAAATGTTACATCTAAAAAAAGACAGATATATTTTTCAACTTAACTTTTCCATGTCCACATAGTAACAATAATAAAACACAATGGTAATTGGTAATTGTTACATTTTCATGCATAAGTAAGCATTCAGAAAATTTACTTATGGTAAAAAAAAAATTAAAAATACCCCAAACTGTTCAATTTTTGGACTTCTAAGTGAAATATTTGAAATCATCAAATATGCATGGTAGTTTTCTGGAGACATATCTAATGTGCATCAGTCTCTAATTCTTGTTGATTACTCTTCTCCTGTAACCTAGTGATTGGTAGCACCAAATTTTGCATTCCCCATCGTCAGTAGAATCACCACAATCACAACTATCAAATAAACACTGATATTCATTCCTCTTTTATACTACCACCCAGTCCTATTCAAACTGGTGAACTTTAGGCATAACTTTCATTTAGATTTTATTCTCACGCCAAAAGCTCAGCACTATTAAGTTAGGGAGGTGACTGCTTGCCATCCCAAAGAAACACCTTCTCTAATCCTTTAAGCTAAAGATCCCAACGCCCATCTCTCAAATGGAACGGGAGAGGGAGGAAGCAGAATAGCCAGAGGGAATTTACAGTGTATCTTGTTGGTTTTTTCAAGACCAAAGGGAAGAAGCTCAATAAAATGTTTAAGTTAGGAAGATTAAAACAGCAGCCCTCTACAACATAAATTAGATTAATGTAGCATGAAATGGATTTGTGGCAAATAATACAATGCAACTGCACTTCACAGTTGTTCATTCTAATATTATTGCAATATAGATGTGCTGTTTGAATAGTGGTTACTACTTCAGAACCAACTGGTGAAGGGGGTAGAAAAAAAATATTTCTGTTCAAATTTCGATTGAATAGATTTCTGTTCAAATTTCGATTGAATAGATTTCTGTTCAAATTTTGATTGAATAGATTTCTGTTCAACTTTTGCACTGACTAAAGATAACCTAAGTAATTTCTTCTGGCAATCTTAATTTGCATGGGGTGGGGGCGGGAAGGAAGACTAGTTCACAACATATCCATCCATAAAAACAAGTTTAGTGAGTTGAGGGTTATACTAGAACTTCAATTAGTAGTCTAAAGGCTATATCTCTAAAAGTGATTGGTATGGCTGAGACAAAAATAATTTTTAATTTTTAAAATGTTATGTAATCACATTTCAATATAACCATCCATTTATTTATTTACTATGATGACTTCCTCTTAATAGCGCTCCTCCTCTCAAATGCTATCCATCTGTCCCCTTTTCCACAATGGCATTTTTCTCTCCTGGAACTTATATTATATTATGTTGTATTATAATATCTTAATACGTATGATATATATCTTTTCATCAGCTATTGTGTTACTGTCAATGTTAATAATGAAAGTTTTAACAGCTTTTTAAAACATTTTGCTCAAATCAAGATACAACTGAAAGCCTTGAAAGATTTAGAGGTTGAAGTAAGGATTGCTTACTACATTACAAGTAGAAACAAATTCTGTGGAGCAGAAAACTGCCTCTGAGCTGTAGTATAAGAGCAAGTTAAACAAACTAGAGTTAAAAAGCAATTAATTGTGATTTTTTTATAGAAATTCAATTAATTTAAATAATGTACTACAGACCATTAAAATACAGAAAAAGTAGTTCAATTTTCCTTTTAATATTATTCATAAAAAATCAGGAAAACAGGAATACATTTTACTATAAATCAATAAAGCTGATTGAGCAGCTGGGTAGGATTCAAAAGGGGATCCATCTACAGTTATTCAAGGAGACCGAACCTGAAATTGAATCTGACTCAAAATGAACGCATACAACCTAAAGATGTACACGTTTACTTAGAAATAAAGCCCAATATATTTCGTCAGCTTTACTGGCTAATACAGGGGTCTGCAACCCTTGGGCCACGAGCTGTTTGGAACCAAGCCGCTTGCTGGCTGATTTCGCGGAATCACTCTCCCCCCCCCCCATCTGCAAAAATGGAAAGGTTGGGGAATTCTGGGCTCGTAGATCTACGTAAAAGAGGTGGGTTCCTCCCGGTTCAGACCGGATCGCCCGAACCGGTAGCGACCCACTGGTGACATCACAGCGATGTCACAGATCCGGTTCGGTCGGTGCCGGTCCGTGGGCGCCGCCATCTTTTTTTTTTTTTTAATTTTTTTTGAAAAAAAATTTTGGGGGGGGGAATTTTTTTCTGGGTTTATTTTCTTCTGCACATGCACAGAAGCCAAGTTTCCGGCACTGCACATGTGTCACCATCTTGTTTTTGGCTTTTTGGGGGGGGATTTTTTTTCTGATTTTTTGGCACTGCGCATGCGCGCCCGCGCCCATGAGGCACGGCCACGCGGCGCGGGAGAAAGCGAACAGGCAGCGAGGTAAGTTAGAACCCACCCCTGCTACATAAGATTGCAGCCTACACAGGTATGTCTTAAAAGTTACTTTACTTTTCAATGCCTAAAAAATATAATCCTAAGTATTACTGAAATTTATTAAAACCCATTACACTTGACCGAGGCGAGGCCTCTAAATTTAGGACTGCAAATGTACCTTTAAGGAGTAAAGGCATGAAAGGGATCTTTGGGGACTTCATTTTCTTGAATGCATCCCTATAGGCTTTGTGGTTCAGAGAGGGATCCTGTTAAAATGATTTGACTCTATTAGGAACAGCAGTTTATATTGGTATAAGCTTCAACATATGTAGATACAAAAGTATTTACTTCTTGAAAAATAAGGCAGAAACAGTTTCTTAAAGAGAACTAGATGAAGTAATATATATTCTTATTTAAAACATATCACATTTGTGTAAAGCTAGATGTTAAGCACAACACATCCAAAGTTAGATAATAATAGCAATAGCACTTACATAATAATGCTTCCATTTAGCAACAAAAATACATAGATAGGGAAATCAATGACAATTTTACATAAAGCCAACTTACTGTCAAACTTTCAAGTTCAGCAAAGAGCTTCTTAAACTTTCCAGGCATTCTCTGCAATAAAACACGGCATATTCATGAGCCGAGGTGGCGCAGTGTTTAGAGTGCAGCACTGCAGGCTACTTCAGCTGACTGCTAGCTGCAGTTTGGCGGTTCAAATCTCACCGGCTCAAGGTTGACTCAGCCTTCCATCCTTCCGAGGTGGGTAAAATGAGGACCCAGATTGTTGGGGGCAATATGCTGACTCTGTGAACCGCTTAGAGAGGGCTGTAAAGCACTATGAAGCGGTATATAAGTCTTATTGCTATTGCTATTGCTATTAAAAGACTGGAACTGGAATTAAACACTAGATTCTATCAGTGACTCATTTGTAGTATGTTAAAGACATAAACTTTCTCTGGCACTATCTTTCTTAGATTTTTTTTTTAACAAATAATGTTTGAGAGTGACATAAAAATATGTTCCAACCCACATGTATTATTTGATACTGTTTATAAGCACCTGGATTTGCATTTATTTAATAATATCTTTAAGATTTATGTAGAGGAGGAGGAAGAAGGTAATCATCAACCACATTATCATGTTTGTTGAAGAAACAATGCTATGATCATTGATTTTATCACAGTAGCCTTACTGAAATATTGAAGGGAAAAATCATTGATGTTATATTTATATGATGGGATTCATCAAATGCAATTTTTCTCAACCAAAAAGAAAATGAGGGCACAAATACAAGAAAACTGAAATATGCAGCAGAAATACTTTAGAAAACACTTGGAACTCCAGTAGTCATCATAAAAAAATTGTCCTCTCCAGCAAACTGAGTTCAATTAAGCTTTTTGAACATATACTGGTTATACCAAATTTCATCATAGTAATAGTGTACAAAATTAACTAACAATATCTATATGTATAGATCTGTAACTAAGGTTTTGTTGTATAACTTCCCAGGAATTAACATTTATTAAATGGATAGAATTTTCCCTGGTAGTTCCATGTCATGCAACTCATACTAAAAGAAAAACAACTTAAAGACATTATCAGCTTCAAAAACAGTTTATAAACTGTTATAAACTGTTTTGTTTATAAAATGGGAAATAAAATTTTGTTTTGGATTTATTTCCCTAAAATAAGATTTCTTAAATCTGCTCTTTCAATAACAATAACAATGATGAGAAAGTCAAGAATACATGCTTGTACTAAAGTGTAACTTTTTCTTTTCATATATATCAAAAACAATATAATTAAAAATAATTATCTAGAAAAAAAATAAAACAATAAAATTCTCATATTACCTCCCATGTCTGAGAAAGCCGGCTGATAGAGGCAGTGTTGAGCCCCATGACAATGGCAAAAAATGAATTCAGATTTCGCTGGGATTTGCAGCTATGAAATAATATCAGAAAATTAATTTACTTGTGGTATTCAAAGTCACTTAACACTCTGTTGTTTAAAATAGAGTGCTGAATTTATTTATTTTTTTCAGATAAATCGTATGCAAAGTTATTATTTCATAAACTTTGTAAACTTATCACCTCACGGCTTGACTATTGCAATGCGCTCTACATGGGGCTACCCTTGAAGAGTGTCCGGAGACTACAACTGGTCCAGAATGCAGCTGCGCGAGCAGTCGTGGGTGTGCCAAGGTACACTAAGTCCCGCAATCCACCACCTAACATGCAACCCCTCATCACCCAACCCAACATCCAACCTACCATCAACCAAAACCAACCTCTCATCATCCAAAACTAGGCATGCACGCCCCTTACTTCCTCAATATCTACCACTGCTGATCTTAAATGCAAGCTAATTAATGCAAGAAGCATCGTAAACAAAATACCCGAACTCCTCCTCTTACTAAAAACTGCTAAATTCGACATTATATTTGTCTGTGAAACATGGCTGAACGCATCCCTCCCTGACTCCATTATCAAAGTAAGAGACTATCATGTTTACCGTTCCGATCACGAAACCCGCAGAGGAGGTGGAGTTGCCATCTT
>QLTV01000227.1:253222-277301 GCA_003457575.1 Thermophis baileyi
GGCCAATAGTTGCCCTGATTGGCCCATGCATGGTTGTGTGAGTGTTTTATTTTAAATATAGATGTTTTTTTTAATTGCTTTTATATGTTTTATTTTTTATGATGTAAGCCGCCCAGAGTCCTTCGGGCGTTGGGCTGTATATTAATTTTATTAAATAAATAAATAAATAAATAAATAAATAAATAAATAAATAAATAAATAAATAAACTTGAGGGATTTGTTTATTTTTTTTTTAAAGAAAATACTGCTCCATTTTTTGAAAATCACCCCATAATTTTGACAATTCCAAATAATGCAAATTCAAAATTCAGATTTATGGAGATTCGCAATAGAAAGAACAGTTTTTTCTCTAGACTGCCAGTCATAAATCTGCAATTTCTTTTTAGAGGTATACATAGATTACAGACAAACACACATACCTCACAAGCACAGATCCTGACGAATTAATATTCTTTACTGCACAAATTGGATTTATCTAAATTAAATCTTTATCCACTCGTCTGCACAAAAGCTTTCCAAAGTTAAGAATATTCATGTGTTTTAGTCTTCAATATACAGTATTTTATAGCTTCTTGTTGAAAATTTAGTTACTGTGCAACCAATATTTTCTAGTAAATTATTAGATATTATTGATTAAAATCACATGATCAGAAAAGTACTTTTATGATAGAGGTAGTCCTCGACCTACGACCACAATAGAGCCCAACATTTCTGTTGCTAAGCAAGACAATTGTTAAGTGAATTTTGCCCCATTTCTTGCCACAGTTGTTAAGTGAATCACTGCAGTGTTAAGATGGTTGTTAAGTGAAGCTGACTTCGCCATTGACTTTGCTTGTCAGAAGGTCACAAAAGGGATCACATAATCCTGCAAAACTGCAACCATCATAAATATGAGTCAATTGCCAAGCGCCCAAATTTTGATCACATGACCATGGGGATGCTGCAACCATCATGTGAAAAATGGTCATAAGTCACTTTTTTCAGTGTAACTTCTAACAGTCACTAAATGAACTATTGCAAGTCGAGGACTACCTGTATTTATAAAGATAAGGCTCTATTCAGCAATTTTCGATAATGCTATCTGGTTGAAGAATCTCATTATCTTAATAGAAATAGTATCTCTTGTTGGAATATATATTTCTATACAAGTAATCTTTGAATTACAAATGTAATGGAGGAGCCTGCCAATTACATGCATAAGTCAAGAGGGTATTAAGTGAATCTTGTTAAGTGTCCAAGCCTCCAACCCTGCTCTCCGCATGCATTCGTTAAATGATCATTAGGTGGAATATGGGCTACCTCAGAGATAGCTTGACTCTGTCCCCAGGCTCCCAAGGCCTCCTCCCACCAAAGATACCCTATACTCTGTTTCCCACCACTCGACATCCCTACTACTGCTTGGGCCACCTCCTCACCCCACCCCACCCCCAAGGCATCAGCATATGCAGTTAAACTTTGGGGGAAACCAGCAGCTCTTTTTGTAAGCTGAAACCTTTCTCCTTCTTCCAAGGCATCAGCACAGGCAGCTAAACCTCTGGAGAATACCAGTTCAACTTTGGTGAAAAATTGCCAGCATGATCTAGCACCAGGAGCCGGGCTGGCTTCGCGGGGTAAGAGTCAAGTATGCTCCTTACCTCAAGGAAGGGAAGGTACTTGCAGCATTTGAGAAAGAGAGAAAAGCACATCCCAATCCAGAAAGAAGGGGTGGAAAAGCCAAGGAACATGCTTGTGCGCTCGAAAGTTGAATTTTGCTCAGAGTGCAAACTTCTCCAACCCGGTACATCTTAGCCCATGAAGCCAGCTCGGCTCCTGGTGCTAGATCATGCTGGCAATTTTTTGCTACAATTGAACTGCAGAGAACAGCATACCAAGCCCCTGGTTGAGAATTTTTGAAACACTGCAAGGGGAAAGTCATTCCATTTCACCTGTGTGAATACCCCTCCTGAAGAGTCTGGCCTCTGCTTTAGAAAATCTCTTTGTCCAGAAGGAGCCCTTTAAATCCGGATTCCCCACCAAGCGAAGGGAAGCAGCTTGGTTTCTCACAAAAGTGAAGTTGATGCTTGCACTGAGAGCAGGAAGAAACACTGCACTCTTTCATTTCAACCAATGGAGTTTTGGGAAAATGCAACAAGAGAAGCCACTAAAACTTGGAGTGTCTCTTTTTCCTCCTTGATCCTGACAACAAAGGGCACAGACAAAGTCTAAAGCATGCTGCAGCATCTCTGCAGTTGGTCATAAGGGCGAATGACCGGTGTGCTGCAACAGCCGTAACTTTGGGATTGTAATTAGTTTTGGGGTTGTTGTAACTTTGAACCATTGCTAAGTGACATGTCATAACTCGAGGACTACTTGTACTAGAAAGATTTGCTCAAAAATATAAATAAGGAGATAATATACATGTTTCAGTTGCACATGACATAACACTATGAATTTTATGTCAGTTTACCTTGAAGTTAGTAAAGCATCTAAAATTTAAGCTACTCATTCTTAAATTCTTATTCCAAGTATGCATTAGTTTTATCATTGTAATATATTCTGCCATGCATAATATTTCCAGGACACAGCATAAATGTATTATTTACAATCCTAATCTATGAAAAATACTTATAAAGCAACTTTTATCTGGGTAGGCAGTATATTGTTTCAACAGAAGATATTTTTACTGAGTAAAGAAGATAGTATTTTGATAACTATTAGAAATTATAATTATAGCTGCATTAGGTTAGGCTCTTGTTATTTTTAAAAATAAATAATTTTAAAAGATCTTAAATACTTTTTGAATATAATATGGCTTTTCACTTAGATACAATTCATTGAAAATGTATCTAAGTTAAAATGTTAAGATTTTGACACCTATCTCCTGAATACAATTTACAAATATATAAAACAAGTGTCCCCAACCCACGGTCACGGCACATTGGGAACTGGGCTACACAAGCGGTAGGCGAGCATGCAAAGTTTCATTTGCACATCTGCGGGATCTGGATTGCATGCAAACCATCCCCTCCCCTCCCTTGCCACCGCTGCTAGTCCGTGAAGCTAGAAAGGTTGGGAACCACTGATATACCAAAAACTATTGATATTCAATTCATTATGTTTAGTTTTAAGTTTTCTCACATTTGAATAATAATACAGACAAACTTTTTAGATTCTTGGCTAATTTTTATGTCTGTATACCGTACATTATAAAATCAGACTTGGACATATGAAAACTCAAAATCAACTCTACATTCAATAATCAAATTTGAGAAATATACAAAATGATTTTGTTTCAGGTCGTAATTCATATGACAGTATCTTCATGTTTGTAAGCACATTGCTGAGAAATTCATTTTGTATAATCGGCAGGATTTAAGTACAGTGGATATAAAAAGTTTACACTCTCCAGTTAAAATGCCAAGTTTCTGAGATGTAAAAAAAAAAAAATCAGAAAAGAATTTCTAACACTTACACAATTCAATTGAAAAACAAATTGAATTTTTTTAAGGGAAAAATAAGAATAAAAACCGTACAATAACGTGTTTGCATAAATGTGCACACATAAGTAGAGATGTGGCTGTGTTCAGAATTAGCCAATTACATTGAAACTGATGCTAAATAGTAGTCAGTATAAATCTGCCACCATTAAAATGATTGTGATCAAGCCCATATAAAGTTCATCTGTTTTATTAGGAATTTTCTGATATTTATTCAGTTGGTTCTTACAGCAAAAGCCATGGTCTGCAGAGAGCTTACAAAGAATCAAACAGATCTCATTGATGGAAGATATCAGTCAGGACAAGGTACAAAAATAATTTCAAGGGATTCCATGGAAGACAATGGAAGACACAATAAAGACAATCATCAACAAGTGGAAAAAATATGGCACAACAGTGACATGACTGTCCTTCCATAATTGATGAAAAAACAAGAAAAGTAGTCCGAGAGGCTGCCAGCAACATTAAAGGAGCTGCAGGAATTTCTGGCAAGTACTGGTTGTGTACAATATGTGACAACAATCATTTATACTGTTCATATGTCTGAGCTGTGGGATAGGGTGGCAAGATGGAAGCCTTTTTTTACAAAGAAAAACATCAAAGCTCAGCTACATTTTGCAAGAACCTACATCAGTGATGGCTAACCCTTTTGTCGTTGCGTGCCGAAGGCGCATGTGTGTGCGTGAAACAGCGCACCCTTGCGCCCAGTTGATGCACCCAGGAAGGCCTCCTGCACCAACCAGGAAGCCAAAACGGGGTGCAGGGAGGCGCGTGCGCCTCCCGTGCCCTGTTTTGGGCCTGGAAAGCCTCCTGCATCAACCTGGAAGCCAAAACGGGACACGGGGGTGCCGTGCGAGGCCCCAAAATGCAATGCGAGCACCCCCACATGCATGCACCCCGCTCCCGCACATCCACGGCAGTGACCCGAAGACCAGCAAGCCGGCGGGAGGTGTGCGTGCATGTGCGGTGGAACTGGGCTGGGGCGACAGCTGGCGTGCCCGCAGAGAGCACGCGTGCCATAGGTTTGCCATCACGGACTTACATCAACTCTGACGAAAGCATGTGGAAAATGTGTTATGGTCTGATAAGATCGAGGTTGAACTTTTTAACCATAATTCCAAAAGAAGTGTGCTTGGCACACAAAAACAACATGGTGCATCACCAAAAGAACACCATATCCACAGTGAAGGATGGTACTGGCAGCATTATATTTTGAGGCTGCTTTTCTTCAGCTAGAACTGAGGCTTTAATCAATATGGAGAAAATTAAGAACTGTTCCAAATTTCAGTCGATTTTGGCACAAAAATGTCAGGGCTCTCCTGCTCAAGATGCGCTGAAGATGAAGAGGAAATTTCCCTTTCAATACGATAGTAACCCAATAACCCAAATAAAAGAATGGCTTCACCAGAAGAAGATCAAAGTTTGAAAAAGGCCTAGCCAGCGCCCAGACCTGAATCCAAATGAAAATCTGTGAGGTGACCTATAGAGGGCTGTGCAAATCTGACAGATTTGGAGAGCTTTTGTAAAGAAGAGTGGGCAAAGATTCCTAAGGAAAGATATGCCATGCTGATAGGCTCCTACTCCAAAAGACTGGATTTGTCATAAAAATAAAAGATGCTTCAATAAAATATTAGTTTAAGGGTGTGCACCCTTATGCAACCACAATATTGTAAGTTTTTTATTGTTACTTTTCCTCCTAAGAGATTTTGATTTGTTTTTAAATTGAATTGTGTAACTTATATTAAAGGTGGAAAAAATTCTGAAGTGATTTATTTTGATCTGATTTTTTACATTATAAAAACCTGGCATTTTAACAGGGGTATAGATATTTTTTTATATCCACTGTATACAACTGAAATAGGCCATGGAGAAATT
Source organism: Thermophis baileyi (assembly GCA_003457575.1). Classification (NCBI taxonomy): domain Eukaryota; kingdom Metazoa; phylum Chordata; class Lepidosauria; order Squamata; family Dipsadidae; genus Thermophis; species Thermophis baileyi. The sequence continues at coordinate 258,574 of QLTV01000227.1, forward strand.
AAATGAAACTAATATACTTTTAATAATAGTTGGTAGTTCAGTAGGACTTTGCTTAGCATCACTATGTGTACAAAAATACAGTTCCAAACAGAGAAGCAATTGGAGAAATAAATCATGTATATATAGACAACTACAGCAAAGTATAAAGGAATTATCACTGTGCAGCAAATTTTGGATACGGCACATAATTCTTTAATCAAGCATAGCTTTTTCTATGCATATTTCAATGGGCAAAGTCAAATATATAAAATATTTTCTTTCATTACCCCTTGTTGAGTGGCTTCAACAGGAACCAGCTATCAATATTCATTTAATTTTTAACTTACTGAGCAGCAATTTTAATGAACTTCTTCACTAGTTGGACACGTTTACAGAGCTGGTTGCAGAGTAGTATTTCTGTGGCAACCCAAAGTTGAACTTCATTGCATCTTTGAAGCAAAAGATTAAGATTCACAGTGTTTTTCCCACTGCCTTGTCGGCTGAAGGTGAAATATATCAGTTCTTGCTGGAAGATAGTTTAAAAGAATGTAAAATGCAAATTAAAATTTAATAATCTGAAAAATGTAATTATTGTTGCTTGGTCAGATAACCCATATTACTAACTTGAACAAATCTATAGCGATGCAGTAAAATATTTTTGCAATTACTCTTTTAATTAAAACTATAAAAAATGTAATAATCAGATTGTTTGTGACTTAATATCTATTAATCATTGTCTGTTTCAGTTTGAAAAGCTTTTGAGAACAGAATTAAATCTATTTTTCTTTTTTGTCAAAGAAGTAACAGAAGGATTCCCAACTCCTGGGCCGTGACTCACTACCGGGCTTTGAGCCTTTCAGAACTGGGCCGCGGAAGTGGTGGGGAACCTTGCACGCATCTCCACTCACACAAGCAGCGGGCGAGCGTGTGCTCTCCATTTCCGCAAGCAGCAGGTGCATGTGCCCATCATTCGTACAAATGGAACTGCGCGCATGTGCGCACTTCCCCACCACACACACGGAACCATCCCCTGTCATCCCCCCGCCACTCCGCAAAGCCGAAAATGTTGGGGAACTCTGAAGTAAAAGCTGAAGTAATAAGCCTATGGAATTACCCAAAATAATTACAAAGAAATAATTACATGAGAAAACATGTTGTGATTCATCAAAGCTAAACAAAACACTTATAGTTAGCGTGCAGATTCATCATCTTACTTCATGAACCAAATTGAAAAGATTCCAGTCAAAAACTGTTAATTCTAAAGCAAGGTCCCAGGTGTTAATCCCCAGAATTTTCACCGATCGTTGGTGGATTTCCTCATTTTCAGTAAAAGGGATCTAAATCAAGAGACACATATAAAAAAGAAGCATATACAACTCAAAATTAGTTGCAAAGAAATATTTTAAATATTTTTGCATTGAAATCATTATGGCCTCTAATTAATTTTAATATTAAGAGCAGTAGCATATGTCTTATTAGGAACACCATGAAGATAAATATCTATATTTGCAACTATATAAATATAAACAAAAAATAGTAATCAACAGGATACATGAGGACCATTTTGAAGCAAACATCTCAAATTTGTCATACCAATAAAATTTTACTACAAGTAAATTGTTTTTCTAAGACCTAAACAAGCATGCTGTACTAGAATAGTATTCTAACAGTTTTCTATTGCTATATCATGTGCCTTGGCTCTGCATCAGAGATATATCCCACTAAATTCAACTGAATGTAATTCACAGTAAATATGTACCAACATCAAAATGCCAAGGATGACTCAGAATCTCCATTAATATTTCCTTCAATATAGTTACAATAACAATTTTTGCAATGTGGAATTCTAGAATGATAGAGGATAACTAGTTAATCTGAATTATCATATACTACTATATCATAGGACTTAAAGCAAACTTTTCAGTAATATTAAAAAATTACATTTCTTCATATGGACTATAATTTAATATTAATAAAGATTTGATAAATTCATCTTAAACCTTCATAATGTTTATTACTTTATAACAGATTTTCTTGATTATAAATACTTCAGGAAAATAGAGAGTCTGAATTTGTGCAAATATTTTTCTAAAAATGATATAATAAGGGAGAAAGGCACCCTCAGTCCTTCCTCTGGGATCTTTAGGTTCTGTGGTAACCCATCTCTATAGCTGAATAGTGACTGGCAAAGGAGGTCTTCTTGCTTCCACTTTAGTCCCCGTCCTTTACATACATCAATTAGGAAATCCTCAACTTATCTGGCTAAATATAGTGGGAAAACAACAAGTAAAAGACCTTTGGGGATTCAATAGCTCAGCCAAGTAGAGGTGAATGATAGAGGGCAACTAGTTAATTCCAGGACTGAAATAAAATCAACTTTATTAAGGTTACCAAAAGAACACACAATACACAGTTAAAAAAGATAATATACAGAAGAATCCTAATGCAATTCTAAGTATAGCTAAATAACTTTCAACCATGCCTGAGGTCAGTAGCTTCACACTTCCCACCTAAAACCTGACAGAACTCCTTTTCTTCCTTAACTGGAGATTCCTGGCAATGATTCACTATGAGCCCTTAAAGCTAGTTGGGAGTTTAAAGCACCAGCTGTTCCCCACTACATATGTAATGTCACATATGAATAGAATAAGACATCTAGTTAAAACATGGTCTATCCAAATCCAAACATTTTCACTGTTTAACTGTTGAATCCTCCAGATCTACAGAATGCAGGCCCTGAATTTCCCATGTGACTTAGTTTATGATAAAATTTAAGTCCATATACCTGGAGGGGTCATAGGGTGGGGAGAAACGGTCTAGTTAACGAGTTTCCCTAGCCTCTGTTCATACTGAGTTTATAGGAGAGTAATACAGTTAATGCAGTTTAAAACTTCAAGCCACCTAAAAACAAGAACCACAAAGACTTACCAAAGTATCTGTCAGATCCTTTCGAAATACAAACATACGAGCAGATAACTCAAGAGATTTGGAGATTGCTAGATCATATGGTCGTAGTTCATGTTTTTCTTTAAGAGTAGAGAAAAGAATCATAGTAAGAAATTTTGATTAACTGTATCACATTTATAGCTGTAGCCTTTTTCTGAATCCATAATAGCTATAGCACTTAGACTTATATACCGCTTTACAGTGCTTTACAGCCCTCTCTAAGCAGTTTATGGAGTCAGCATATTCAACAATCTGCCATCTGTCAGAATCAGCATATTCAACAATCTGGGTCCTCATTTTACCCACCTTGGAAGGATGGAAGGCTGAGTCAACCTTGAGCCTGGTGAGATTTGAACTGCCAAATTGTAGGCAGCCAGCAGTCAGCAGAAGTAGCCAGCAGTACTGCACTCTAACCACTGCGCCACCAGGGCTCATAATACTGGTCCCATAATATTGGGACCAGGATGATTGATAAATCAAGACTGGGTATTTCTGAGCTGTATAATTTATTTCAAAAAACAAACAATTTGACTTTTTTAAAAAATGGAGCACATAATTTATTTGTACACATTGATATCTAAAGTCTAAATTAAGGATTTAAAATTTAAAAAAATATTGCTTACAATACAGGTAGTCCTCAACTTACAACAGTTCATTTAGTGGACCATTCAAAGTTGCAACAGCACTGAAAACGTGACTTATGACCGTTTTTCACACATACAACCATTGTAGCACCCCCATGGTCACATGATCAAAATTCAGATGCTTGGCAACTGACTCATGTTTATGACAGTTGCAGTGTCCCTGGGTCATGTGATCACCTTTTGCGACCTTCTGACAAGCCAAGTCAATGGGCAAGCCAGATTCACTTACAACTATGTTACTATCTTAAGAACTGCAGTGATTCAACTGTGACAAGAAAGGTCATAAAATGAGGCAAAACTCACTTAACAAATGTCTCACTTAGCAACAGAAACATTGGGCTCAATAGTGGTCATAAATCAAGGACTATCTTTATTTAGAAAACATTCATTTTCTAAAAGTAATATTTCCCACAATTTGCCTTCATGTCTAAATATCACTTGATTACTTTAAAGTAGAAATCATTTTCCGGAGTGCATTTTTGTTATACGGGTAGTTTTAAATTGCAAACCTTACAGTTTGCAAATCTTACAGTCTACAGTTATCTGTAAATGCAAACCTTACAACATGTTTCTGAAGAAGTGAAATCCTTTTCAATGTAGAAATGAAGCAGAATGTATTATACAGCAGAACTAAAGTATTAGCAGTTGTCATGGAAACTACTTTCTGCTGAACAGCTCTTTATTGTAACTTTGGCCATCCAGCTGTGGACCCACTGGAGGAGACCTACATCTGCACTAGAAAATAATTTACAGATAAGATACCAAAAATAGTATTAAAATATTAATAGCTGAAAATCATTTACCATCAGAGAATGAAAGAGCCACTAGAGACAGATCTTCCTGAGAATGTTGGAGCTTCTCTGCTACAATTTTCAAAATCTCTTGAACTGAAGTGGATAATTTAGTTTTTACACTGATGTAAGAATGTTGTGTTATATGCACACGGCAAAAAACTGCAAAGAGAGAGGAAAATCAATCCATCAACAAAAGAAATTCTTATTGAAAGGTGTAAAAACTTAAATTATTGCACTGTTTTAGATGGCTTGCCAGTCATTCTTTGATAAAAGAAATTACACTTATTCCAGGATTTGGATTTGGAAAAGTGAATCTGCTTAAAGATCACTACAGTTGCTGTGATTTCTGTAAAATAAATGATGACCTGGTGTAATATGTCATCATGTCATATGTCATCATGTGCTGTTGTTCATCTAAGGTTGTATTTACCTACTTTTAAGAACTGGTATGAACCAGATGATTTTTATTATCTCCTGATATGTAAAACCATAGAACTCAAAAACAGTGTACTTTTTTTCCCAAATGAGTGTGTTATAAAAGGAATTATTACTTCAACCATATTTTGTGAATGTTGTCAACGATATGTCTTAACTTCTGTTATATTTAATTTAGATTTGGAACCATTGGCCTACTGGTTTTAAAAATTATAATATGCAAAAGAATGTTGAGCCTTACTAACAATGGTCAAGGCATGAATAAATATGTAGGAATATTCCTAATAAAACATATAGTTGCTGATTTAAATATTTCAGTCTTGTACACAAATTAATAATGATATCAATGGTGAAAATTCCTATGGTTTTAAAATGAAACATTGTTCTAAAAATGAATACAACTTAAGCACATACACAATCACAAACATAAAGAGGGATCTTATCCCTCATAAGTACTTAGTTTTATTGGATGGAACTATCCCATTTGTTATTCTACCTTGTACATATGTATACTATCTGTACATGTAAAGGAGGAAGGTTAATTTATGGATTTTCAAGTTTTGTATTGGTCTTATATTTTAAGAATGTTTGTGTATACATGTGGGTATATGTGAACTACCAGCGGGTTCCCCCCCCCCCAGAAACCATTTGAGCACAACTAAAAATTATTACTTGATTCGTCCTTTAAGCAAAATTCTCTTATTAAAGACTGAAAGATACATTGGGAAGATTTTAGGGTGGAAGTTTAAGTTGGATCCCAGATCATGAATAACATTTATATTTTTGGGATAATTGTAATTTGATAATTTTAAATAAATACACCTTTAAAAGTACTTGGACAAAAACAGTATTAAATACTACGAGGCTGTTATATTCATAATTCTTTCTTTGAAACAAGTGAAGTATTAAAGAATTTAGATTGTCTGAAACTGCAAAGTGGCAACACTTTGCATTAAAATATAAACAAACTAGCAGAGGCCAAATGGAGGCAACTGTAGGTCACTGGAAAACTCTCCAAGGCCCTGTTGTAAGCCAAGTCAGTTCATAAAGTGCTTGGGGCAGACCAATCTAACAGGACTATCTTCCCGGGAAAACTATGACACAGCACAGTTGTTAATGTCCTACAGACTATATAATTGTTCCAAAATGAAAATTTTATCAACTGTGTGGTCTTCAATGTTGGGTTAAGTTGTGATACCTTGGGAAAAAGCCCATAGTTGTCATAGCAGAAATGAACAGATTCTTGAAGATTTGCAATGTCACCCCTTCTCCCATATGCAGTCAAGATTGGTGCACTATCCAAAAATCCAATTGGGAAGATTTGAGGTAAAGGCATTCCTTCATTATTATTCAATCCAAACCAGTTTCCAACTATACTGGTCATGTGGGGAAACAAGGTCACAATTCTGACATTTAACAGAATCAATGTAACTCCACAAGGACATTGGATTGTGGCTGGAAGGATGAGGGAAAAGTTGGAATAGGAATCAGTTTCTTTTCCATCCAAATAGCAGATGCTGTTAATATGATATTTATTTCTTTTTGTGTTTCATTCATACTTACCTTCTTCTGTTTCATTCACAGATTCTCTGGTCTGAAGCCAGTTCTGCTTGAGGCTGTATTGATGTAAAATGGCTTTATGCTATAAAGAGTTAAAAAAAAAAGAATGCCAAAATTATTGGATGTTTTAAAAAAGGAAACAAAGAAAAAAGTCTATGCATAGTTTGTCTAAATAAACTAATCACATTCTATTCATGGAAAACAGGAGATGTAAAGAAGAATACACATACACATACAGAGAGAGAGAGAAAGATGAATAAATTTTATGAGAGCATTCACAGAAACCTTATTTTCTGCTTCTGATACTTTTATTTTATTATTTATTTATTCATTCATTCAATTTCCATAGCTGCCCATCTCAATCCAATTTACTGCAGGAAGGCAGTAATTAAATAATAATTTAATAATAATTAAAAACATAAAAGAAAAAAGGGTTACAAATTATATGTATAGGCAACAGAAAATTATCATAGTAATTACATAAAAATTAGCAGTGCAACCAGATAATAAAGCCCCTAATACATTTGGGAACCTAGATTCGGGCGCATAGACAGATCTTTAAAGCCTTACAAAAGACTAACATGGTCAGGGCCATCCTAAGCTCCAAAGGAAGGATGTTTAAGGGCATGGGCTACTGCCAAGAAGGTATAACTCCTGGTCCCTACCAGCCGACATTCCCTGGCTGATGAGATCCGCAGCCAATCTATTAGACTGAATTGGATGGGTAGAAACTATTGGGAGAAGACATTCCCTTATGTACCCCACTCCCAAGCTATGTACCATTTTAAAGGTGACAACCAGCACTTTGAATTGCATCTGGAAACACGCCAGCAGCCAATGCAGCTCCCATAGTAGTGATTTTACTCGTGCTGCATACCTGGCACCATTAACTATTTGTGCAGCCTCAATTTGCACCAGTTGAATATCCCAAATATTCATTAAGGGCAGCCCCATGTAGGGAGTGTTTCAGTAATCCAAATTAGAGGTAACTGGGAGCAAAGCCCCAGTTCTGGAATGATTGAACTCATATTTGAAAACTATTCACAGTTACCCACACCCCTAGTCACCTCCCATCTTGACTACTGCAAATGAGCTCTACATGGGGCTGGCCTTAAAAATATTTGGAAGTTTCAACTGGTTCAAAATGAGGCGGTTTTGTGCAAGCCACGATTTGCACACGTGTCATCACTCTTGCGGGAACTGCACTGATTGCTGATTTGCTTCCAGGCCCAATTCAAGGTGCTGGCTGTCACCTTTAAAGCCTTACGTGGCTTGGGATCAGGTTATTTGAAGTTGTTTTTTTCTCACTCATATTTACCCAATCTTTCAGAGTTTCCTCTTCTAAGGAGATCCATCTAGTGAAATCAAGAAGACTTCTCCCTGATGGCTCCCCACCCCCAGGGAATATTGTCCCTGCAGAGACAGTCTTTTACAAAGCCCTGAAGATATGGTTCTTCCAATAGGCTTGGGGACCCCAACGTGATAGGGAACTTATCAAGTGATTTATTTGCTTTTGTATTGGGGGTTGTACTTGGGGTTTTATCTTTGTAAGCTACCCAGAATCACTGGGAATGAGTTGGGAAGCTATATACATTTTCTACATAAATAAATAAATATTTTCTTCTGAAAAGAACACACTTAAACGTTAATTCTCTAAATTTGGGAATACATTACTTACACAGGTAAAGACATATATAGTCTTTCTGTATGTCATTACTCGTAACATTTGCATTCAATATCTTTGTCCAGATTTTCTGTCAAAATCCATTTAGATTCAACATTATCTACAGGAAATATTACTTGGCTTCTCCACAATGCATACCAACAAACTACACTTTAATTTTGCTACTGGCATCTTCTTTTTGTTTCTATGGTTGGAAACAGAGCCACATCATTAGCAAACAGATTTAACAATGCCAACAGAAAAGTGCAGCTTGCCTATTTATTTATTTTGGCTGTTTATTTTCATTAATTAAAGGAATCTAAGGCAAAGAAAAATGAAGTTACTAAATTAGAATTAAAATAATTTTAGCATCTTTTCATATTACCTTTCTGTGAGGTGAATATTCATCTACTGTGCTGAAAGAAAAATATGTACATTATTCATTTCTGTAATAAAAATGCTTTCAGTATTGGTGTAGATCTCTAGTAAAAATGGCACAGAATCTAATGGCCTGGAACTTCGATCTTTACACGTTTAATTCAACACTTTTAACAATACACATTGACTCTAGCTGTGTTACTATCATATATGACTAATGATATCACTTATTACTATATGCTGTTATTAGCTAGTAATCTGTAACAGCAATTGTTGTGACAGTAATTGTTGGTAGAAGTAATATTTATAGCATTTGTTTACACAAAACTCATCGCCTACATAAAAACTAATCATTCCAGCCTTACTTAAGGGTGAATAGGATGCCTTTTTGTCCAGTATTGTCAATATTCAGTGGCAGGAGCTCTCTGAATTTCAGACAAGAGCTTTTCCAGCCCTACATAGAGATGCCCTCCAATATTGTGCTATTTACCAAGTAACATATATCAAAAATTATACATAATACAGTATTATTTTTAGCCAGTCATTTCTTATTTAAAAATATTTAATAGTAAATTATATAATAATTGTATTATACTGTATAAATGAAAACATGTAATTATATTTAAGCAAATACAGTTGTGTTCATATAATAATTATATAAATGAAATGTTTATGTGTAATGGGAGAAAAATGAATACTGACTTTTGTTAAAACGTCAAATCAACATTCTGTTGATTTAAGTCAGTGGACAAATCTCTCAAACCCCGAAAAACAACTGATGAGTCCCTTGAAAATATAAAGTTAATAATTATTGTGCAACCACTGTTTCATTGTACTCATTCATAAATCATGCTTCAAAGAGACAAAAAATAAGATTTGTGTACAATAGACCTCAAAACTGATGCAGATCATTCAGTACTCTTGCAAGAAAAAAAATCAAATTTGTGTCGTATATTAAAACTCTGTTCAAAGAGCCTTCTCTCTACCTCTTATGCTGATATTAATTATTTTTAATCCAACAGCTCTGTAACGAACCTTTTTACAATACTAGTAAAAATGGACTATTAGATTGCAATAATAATTTGTGTATCAAACCTATTATTTCAAGTTATTCCCTTATAAACTATGCAAAATCAATGCTTACCTATACAAACATTAAATACTTGAAACCAGATCACTTGATATTACAAAAAAACCCATTAAAATTAGCAAAAACAAAACAAAACACTAATTATAACTCTTTAAAGGAAGAAATACAAAATAGGACCAAAAAAAAAACCAACAACTTACTGACGACGATGCATTCCAAGTAATTTCTGAAATTCTTTCAGGTCTTTCTCCAATATAGGGTATTCATACACATCATCTAACACATTTCTATATATTGTCTAAGGAAAGAGGAAGTTGAGAGAAAAGGGGAGGAGAAAGAATCAAATAAATATATGCTACAGCATTTCGGCAATTCAGTTAAAGCAATACTCCAGAAATGTTTCATGTTAAGATTTTCATGTTGGAAAGAGGGCTTTTTAAATGTTTTTTTAAAGAGACAGTTTGGTGTAGTGCAGCGGTTCTCAACCTGTGGGTCGCGACCCCTTTGGGGGTCGAACGACCTTTTCACAGGGGTCGCTGTGCACGCTAGCCCGCCATCTTGGTGCCACCGTCATCAGGGGTGAAATGCTCCCGGTTCGGCCGTGCCTGCGGGTCGCCGGACAGCCGGTAGCGACGGAAGCGGGAGACTTTGCCCACCCGCCCGGACGCTGCCATTTGGGTACTTTTACCCTCTGCGCATGCGCAGAACACTTTGCGTGTGCGCAGAGGGTAAAAGAACCCAAATGGCGGCATCCGGGCGGGTGGGCGATGCCTCGCGCTGCCGTCGCTACCCGACGCTATCAGCTGTCCGGCGACCCGCAGGCACGGCCGAACCGGGAGCATTTCACCCCTGGTGCCACGCCCCCTTTGTCACCTCATCACGTGCGGGGAGGGGGCGGGGGTCGTGGTGGCGGGGTGGGGGTCATGGCATTAGGAAGGTTGAGAACCACTGGTGTAGTAGTTTAAGGCAGAGAATGTGAGTTCAAGTCTGCTTTAGGCATGAAGCCTATCACTTTCTCTCAACCCTTGGAAGAATGCAATGGCAAACCACTTCCAAAAATCCTTGCCAAGAAAACTGATGCACTAGTCCAGCCAGTCAAAAACTGACTTGAAGACACACAACCACCAGTCAATACTAGTTATCTTGAAAGGCAGTCTCTTGCTTACCTTATTGCAGTGGTTAGAGTGCAGTACTGCAGGCTACTTCAGCTGACTGTTTAGCAGTTCAGCGGTTCAAATCTCACCGGCTCAAGGTTGACTCAGCCTTCCATCCTTCTGAGGTGGGTAAAATGAGGACCCAGATTGTTGGGGGCAATATGCTGACTCTGTGAACCGCTTAGAGAGTGCTATAAAGCACTGTAAAGCGGTATATAAGTCTAAGTGCTATTGCTAAGTGCTATTGCTATTGCTGATGTATGCTGAATAGGATACCTTTTCAAAGAATGCCTAAAAACAGTCGTTGTGTGTTTCATTCATTATAGAAAGATCTTCAGTGTTGAGTATATTAAGATATGAAATGTTCTTAAGAAAGTGAGAATCCCAGAACATCTCATTGTCCTCATATAAAGCACAATCAGAAAGCATCATGATGTAAAAGACTGACTGCATATTGGCAAAGAGTGGAAAACTGCTCGTGGTTTTACTTATTCATTTATTCAACCTATATACTGAACATACATTGAGGGAAGCCAAATTAGAGAAAGATTAATGTTGCTTTAAAATTGGAGAAAGGAACTCAATAATTGTGCTATAATGATGCAGTATTCTGAGAGCTGAAAATACAAGTGATTTGAATGCTCCAGTAATAAAAGTCAAGGAGTAGGGTGGAAAAAAGGTCTATGATTAAGTATAAAGAAGATCAAGTAAGAAACCAGCCTGATAACTGACAATGGAAACACCAAAGTGATAGACAGCTTCTGCCTTTTAGAATCGCCTACTAATACAAAAGGAAATACACAGGAGACTCTCTGAGGAAGGCTATATTGGTGGGAAAGATAAGAGGGAAACAAAAAAAGAGGCTGGCCAGCAGCAAGATAGATGGACTCAGTTACAGCAGATCTGAGGGGGCAAGTTGGCGACAGATTGTCTTGGAGAAAATCTATATACGTGGTTGCTAAGAGTTGTTATTAATTTAATGGCACATAATCAATCAAATTTTATGACAACTAGTTTATCATCTATGTGCTTTCCACAACCGGTCAAGATTTATTACTCCATCTTAATCCTGTTTTTTGTATGTACGGTTACAATACCCTTTTCCATCTCATATAATTGTGAAAAATTAAGAAAAAGTAAACCATGATCACTCCATGGACATTACATAATACGTAATGTATAAACCCATTATTAGAACACTAAATCCTCTGCATTCTGGAATCTCAGTTAATTGTGCACTTTTAGATCATAACAGAAGAGCAATTATTTGGAGATAATTGGAAGAAGGCTAGGTACTCTTCATCTAGAAGCACCTAGTAGAACTTTAGGAGATATTAAGATATTACATTATAAATGTTGATCCTATATTCAATAAGTGAGCTTACCTCAAATATACTATTACAGGTTGCACATATTAAAGTACAGTTTTGGATTTTTTTAAAATTTATAATTATTGTTCTGTATCAGAAAGTATTTAAGTAATCATACCTTAAGAAACTGCTTCAAATGCTCATCTTCATGCAACCAGTCTTTGTAGAGTGAAGTCCACTGTGACACCAAATGCAAGACTTTTCTCTTTCTGCAGGGAATATCAACAATTCCATCCTTGTCCTGATGGTTCTTAGCACAATAAGTGGAGGCAAATTAAGGTGAAATCTTAAAAACAACATAATTTTTCACCCTATTGTCTGAATATACAATTTTTTTCAATTTATGCAAGCAGCTTTGAGTAATTATCGATTGTGATTAAGCTTTAAAATATAATGAAATAAATAAAATATTCAATGATTTGAATGTAAGGTTTATTCAGTAATAATTTAAAATATTTGTTATATACTAAGTAATATGTGAAAGCAACTGTCTCTTGTCAGAAGCTAAAGTTTAGTATACAACAAAAATCTTTCCTACATACTAATGTAAGAGTTTCCCATCTTATCTCTGGATAAAGAGAACATTGCAAGGGATTGCAATTTCCCAAACATTACAACATAATTAAGTATTACTCTAGGTCAGGGGTGTCAAACTCAATTTCATTGAGGGCCGCATCGGGGTTGTGTTTGATCTCGGGGGACCGGGGTGTGTGGCCAGGGGCGTGGCCAGCTCATCACTCGAGGCTCCGTTTTTGGCCGTGACAGCCCACCCGTGCTGTTTTCAGCTGCGACGGCCTCCTGCAGCTCTCTGCCAGCAAAAACGAAGCCCGGGCAGGCTGTGTGCAGCCTGCCTGAGCTCTGTTTTCGCTAGCAGAGGCACTGCGGGCCACTCTTTCACTGTTTCCAGGGTGGGCTTGCGGGGCAGTTCTAAGCAGGCCGCTGGCCGCATCCGGCCTGCGGCCCTTGAGTTTGACACCCCTGGCCTTTTTTTTTTCTTAATACAGAAATGATAAAAATAAATAAAACACAAACATAATTAAATATAATTATAAACCACTGAGAATCAGTATAAGCCTTTCAGAATGATTTATACAGTGAGATGGGTGGCATATAAATTTGATTAATAATTTATGAATATATTTGATTTCAAATTATTAAAATAAAACTATACTTCATGCAACACTGGCAGTGAAATTCTGAAATGCTATTAGGCTATGCTGAAAATTAAAGTAATGGCTGTACTATATTCCTGTAAGCTGAATAAAGGAAGTGGTATTATTGATAAAAGAGCCTATTATCGTTTTTATTGGGAATGGAAGTAAATTATTTTGTAATGCTAAATCTGTCCTTCCATCAACTTTGGATGAAAGTTGAGATATAAGCAGTGGTACATAGATGTATCTACTGCAATGATTAATAAATTCTCCTTAACAAGGGGAAAGAAGCTGTGTAGATTTGCCTTATATCTAACCTATAAAGATCATTAGACACAATGAGGCCTGAATGAATGATTCCCTCTTATTCTATACAGAAGGATATTGTCTCAGCAGAGCTTGACACAAGTCATCTGTTGTCATGAAGACTGTGTATGTAAGGAGGAAGTCATCCAGAAGAGTTTCTACAAACAAAGGAGAAGGAAAACGAAAACCAAATTTAAAAAATATACAAGATAACTGGAGTATATTATTAATAAAGCTCAAACTATGACAGTAAGAAAGTCACAATAAATATAAATGTAACAGTAAAGTTTCAGATAAATATGTAAATCTGAAAATGGATATGAACTTCAAAAGGATATGGGTCTTCCAAAACAAAATACAAGACATAATTTTTACTTAAAAAAGAATTGCTACAGCACATATAAAATTGACTTCAGCTTTTTAAATACTTTACAAAATGTAACGTACTTCATTGAAAGATAACTTACAATGTGGCATTGTGTGTACGTATTCAAAAGCAAGCTCCACTAAATTTAACTGGAGTTACATTACTATAGCAGATGATTAACCTGTATTAAAAAGCCAGCCATCAACACACCCCAATCTATAAATATAAATACTATAAATACCACACACTCGGTGCTATAGAGAAGTTCCCTGAAGATGGGCTCTAGCACGAGTCCGAAAGATTGAAAGACAAAACCTCTGGTCCCGGTGACAGACCCAGATTGGATCCTGTATCAACTTGTATTATTTACAATATCCTATTGTGCCAGTGAAATTTATTTTATTATACTTTTATTCTGCCTTTATTACTTTATAAATAACTCAAGGTGGCAAACATACATTATACAGCAGACATATCAAACTCAAGGCCCACAGGCCAGATCCGGCCTGCAATGCGTTTAGATCTGGCCTGTAGGGCGCCCTGGAGATGGTGAGGGACTGGCCCCCGCAGCCTCAGTCCTGGCCCACCCCAATCCAGTTGGGTGCTCCCCCTCAGCCTCTGCACCCCGTCACTTCCTTGACAGCCCCCCTCCTCCAAATAAGCTTGGAACCCCACTTTCTTTCCCCGACAGCTGCCCCGGTACCTCTCCTGCTGATGCCTCCATTGACAGCCACCTTCACCCCCGACCACCGCTGGCTGGCCGGCCAGCCTGCCAGCCTGCTTCTTTACCGTTTCCCTCAGGCTGGGGGCAGTGGGGGCAGTGTGAAAGGCCACTGGAGGCAGTGTGAAAAGGAGGAAGAGTGGCTGGCTGAGGCATCTGAGCTCAGCTCCTGCAGGGCCTTTGCCACTGACGCTGATGTTGCTGCTGGGCCCCAAAAAGGGGAGTGGGAGAAATGGAGGTTGCCACAATTTTTGCCCCTTCCCTGTCTTAGTCACACGCCACCGCCTCCATCTTGGGGGTGGTGGCAGTTAGGGAGAGCTATGAGCAGTAGCCCGAGAGAGCACGGAGCGAGGGTCGGAGGGGAGGCCGAAAGAGCTGCCGCCCCTTAACCTCTTCCACTCCCCCTCCACGGAGCGCTCGCCTCTCTAGGTGGCCCTGCTGCAGGCATTTAACTGCCACAATGCACTTGCAGCATAGATGTCGACATGGACCATAAGCAGGGCACATGTGCGCTTTCCAGGCCACGTTTCAGCTTTCATTCACCAGCTGCCTCCATCTGCCAGCCTGTCCCAGGCCGGTCTCCTCCAGATGTGGTCTGTTGGGCTATGGATTTCTCTCTGCCCCTGCCCCCAAGCAGCAAAGCTGGCTTTTGCATGTAGGTATTCTTAAGCACTTTACATGTTTATATTGTAAAATAAAATGGCCTATCCAGGCGGCTGGCTGGATCCCTTCCTTCCTTCCCTCCTTTCTTCTTTTCTTCATTTCCTTTCTTTCTTTCTTTCTTTCCTTCCTTCTTTTCCTCCTTTCCTTCCTTCTTTTCTTCCTTTCCTTTCCTTCCTTCCTTCCTTCCTTCCTTCCTTCCTTCCTTCCTTCCTTCCTTCCTTCCTTCCTTCCTTCCTTCCTTCCTTCCTTCCTTCTTTCTTTCTTTCTTTCTTTCTTTCTTTCTTTCTTTCTTTCTTTCTTCCATTCTTGTCTTCCCTCTCCCAATGGCTACTTTGTTCAGCTGCTGCGGAGGAAGGCCCCACTACTCTCCTCCACAGAGGAGGCCTTCTCCTTCCTCTGTGGATAAAAGTCCCCAAACTTGGAATGTGATGTGTGTGTGTGCACGCACACATGCGCTTGACTACTAGCAGTTTGGGGAGGCAAGGAGCTTGTGGGGCACCG
The DNA here is from genome assembly GCA_003457575.1 of Thermophis baileyi. Taxonomy (NCBI): domain Eukaryota; kingdom Metazoa; phylum Chordata; class Lepidosauria; order Squamata; family Dipsadidae; genus Thermophis; species Thermophis baileyi. The sequence goes on from QLTV01000227.1 coordinate 274,299, forward strand.
AATTGTCCCCATGTCGAGTTAGAGTTAACTGGTGAGAGTTGTTCCGTCCCAACCCCGCAGTCCCAAGTCAGCTGCACCCAGTGAGCAGCCACGCCCACCTAGTTACAGCCACACTTACCCAGCCACGCCCACCTGGCCACTGTGAGTCATCATAGTCTTACATGCAACTGGCCCTTTGAGGACAACCATAATGCTGATGTGGCCATCAATGAAATTGAGTTTGACACCCCTGATATACAGTATTCCTCACAATAACACTGTGGGGTGGGCTTGGCTAAGAGAGAAAGTGACTGGTCAAAAGGCACACCCAGCTACTTTCATGCCTAAGAAGGGACTAGAATTTACAGTCTCCTGGTTTCAAGACTAGCATCTTAACCACAAGATCAAACTGGCTCTCTTGTGAAAATGAGGTATTTTGACTGCTGAAAATCAGTAGAATTTCTAGCCACTGAATGAAAAATACATAGAAATCATAGCATAATCCCTAAAAGAAGCTTAACACTTTTTTTTTACCAGTGGTGAAATCCAATTTTTTTTACTACCGGTTCTGTGGGTGTGGCTTGGTGGGCGTGGTGTGGCTTGGTGGACATGGCTTGGTAGGCGTGGCAGGGGAAGGATACTGCAAAATCTCCATTCCCACCCCACTCCAGGGGAAAGATACTGCAAAATCCCCATTCCCTCCCCACTCCTGAGGGAAGGATATTGCAAAATCTCCATTCCCGCCCCACTCTGGGGCCAGCCAGAGGTGGTATTTGCCGGTTCTCCGAACTACTCAAAATTTCCGCTACCGGTTCTCCAGAACCTGTCAGAACCTGCTGGATTTCACCCCTGAATTGTACCCATACTTCTGAAAACATAAAAATATCCTATTCCTTTTCAACTAACAATGTTATTCAAAGCACAGAAACTAAGGAAAAATAGAAAGCCAAAGAAGTTAAAGATAAGATTAAAAATACAGCTAAATCTATCTTACATTAATACAATTCTTTTACTTTTTACCTTTCCAGAAAACTCTCTTTGCATCCACCATACCCACATTCCAAATTTGCTCTTAAGTATCTTAACTTTCCAAAATATTTTTACTTTCTAAGTTATTAAATGTAAAGCAATTGTTGTCTTGATTACATTTATATTCTGAATTCTACTTTGTTTTGACCAAAATGGAAAATATAGGTAGTCCTAGAGTTGCAGCCATAATTGAGACCAGAATTTTGGTTGCTAAGCAAAGCAGGTGTCTAATGAGTTGCATCCAATTTACAACCTTTTTGCCCGTGGTTATTAAGCGAATCACTGCAGTAAAGTGAATCATGTAGTTGTTAAGCGAATCTGGCTTCCCCCATTGACTTTGCTTGTCAGAAGCCAGCTGGAAAAGATTGCAAATGGTGATCACATGACTCCAGAATGCTGCAATAGTCATAAGTACATGCTGGTTACCAAGCATCCAAATTTTGATCACATAATCATGGGGATGCTGCAGGGGTGGGTTCCGGATCTTCTTACTGCTAGTCCACTTAGGGACATGTCACATGGGCGTGCGCATGTTGCCCGCCACATGGGCGGGTCACGGGTGTGTGCGCGCATGCGCAGTACAAAAAAACAGCTTCTGCGCATGCGCAGAAGCAAAAAACAAGATTGCGCTGCCTATGGTGCCGCCGAGAGAACCGGCTTGGGGGCGTGGCAGGCCTGGGTCGCTGCTGGTTCTAGCGACCCAGGCCACCACGTTACTAACAGTTCTATAGAGCTGGTCCGAAACAGTAGGAACCCACCTCTGGGATGCTGCAACAAACATTAAGTGTGAGGAATAGTTGTAAGTCATTTTTTGAATGCCATTATAATTTTGAATGGTCATTAAATGAATGATTGTAAGTCAAGGACTACCTGTAGAACTAGAATAGTCATTAAATATAAAACAGTATATGCATACCAGCGATGGTCTTTACAATAAACAATTAAACAAACATTAAAAGCAGGAGCAGATCAAATGGATCGATTCATCAGACCAAAGACCTTTGCAGGCTATAATAACTATTGGGAAGGGAAGGGAAGGGAAGGGAAGGGAAGGGAAGGGAAGGGAAGGGAAGGGAAGGGAAGGGGATCTGATCTGGATTAGGATCTCAGTATTGGAAATTGGAGTTAGAGTTAAGTCCTACACTGTATGTTTTTAAAAATATACCTATATGAATCAATATACTGTAAGAATAAGAACCACTTTTCAAATAAAATGTCAACGTTTGTTACAAAACAAAGTTTGACAGTTAGAGCAATTAATCAGTGGAACAACTTGCCTCCAGAAGTTGTGAACTGGAAGTTTTTAAGAAGATGTTGGATAACCATTTGTCTGGAGTGGTGTAGGGTTTCCTGCCTAAGCAGGGGGTTGGACTAGAAGACCTCCAAGGTCCCTTCCAACTCTGTTATTCTATTCTGTTCTGTTCTACTCCTAAGGTAAAGAAATCAATATTTTTACTAATAGTTTTATGTTGGCTGCTGTCTGGCCAACATATATGATATTATCTACCTAATCAAATTGAAACCAACTACTTTTCAATTGTTGATGGTTACAATGTATCTGTACATCCCATCAAACTATTTCAAACAGCAAAATTTAAAATGTGATAATAGGTAAGCAGAAAAAATGTATTAAGCCTGTGCTATTTTCGCAGCCTCACCAATCCCACTGATTTCAAAGAGAGCTTTCTAGTTTAAAGAATCAAAAGGCAGTCACTCTTCGGATGGAAAGTACCCTACACTGTAGCCATGAAACTCCATGGTTCCAATTTCCACATCGTTTTGCACATTCCGGTTTCAACTGAACTCAACATGCAAGCGTGAAATTGGCTGGATAATAAGACCTCAGGAGGTTTAACTTTCAGGATTTCCTAATCAGCATTTTGAAAAAGAAAGCCATGTTTCTCTTCAATAAGTGGGAGTGACTCTCAGAATGAAGAAAGAAAGAAAGAAAGAAAGAAAGAAAGAAAGAAAGAAGAAAGAAAGAAGAAAGAAAGA
>QLTV01000227.1:286520-303012 GCA_003457575.1 Thermophis baileyi
AGTTCTTTTCAGGTGGGGAGGGGGAGTAGAATGTCTAAACTCCCAGCCCACAGGCCGGATGAGTCACGCGCTGGCCACGCCCATGCCCAATTTAGTGAAGGGGTAGCATCAGAGCATGTTAATATAAGACAACTGGCAGTTGGAACAGAGTTCTTTTCAGGTGGGAAGGGGAGTAGAATGTCTAAACTCCCAGCCCACAGGCCGGATGAGTCACGAGCTGGCCACGCCCGGTTTAGTGAAGGGGTAGCATCAGAGCGTGTTAATATAAGGCAACTGGCAGTTGGAACAGAGTTCTTTTCAGGTGGGGAGGGGGAGTAGAACGTCTAACTCCTTAGCATCAGAGTGTATTAATAGAATACTGTATAAGAAATACTAATGATCTGATGGTCATTTCAAAAAATCCTTTCTTAGCGAGCACCTAGAAAACAAGAGGAACATACGTGCCAAGTTTCAAGTTTGTAGGCTTTACAGTTCTGGAGATTTTGTGATGAGTGAGTGCTATTTGGCTTTTATATATATATATAGAATACATCATTTCTGCATCTCAGAAATGAAGCATATTCACAATACACAAGATGATTAAAAGAACTGAATTGCAATCTATTTAGCATCCAGTTCCTTAAATATCGCAAAAGAAGGCATAATCAGATTGAAACATAGATATCAAGAGTGGAATTTTGTATACACACTATGATGCTGTAAATTATTATGATTCCCTTTCTGGCAAATGACATCTGCTTGGTTCAGAGTTGCCATTTACTCAATGAAATTGAAGCATTTCTCTATTCAGTCAGTGCCAGATCTAATCAACCTACAGTGTGATCCAGTGTGACAATCACAATACATTGAACAGTTCCAATAGAAAAGATAAATATCTGCAGCTCAGAATTGAATTATGAGCTTTTGGTGCAGTCTGAACTTGAGTGTTTGCTTGCAGACAATTCATTAACCACCTAAGTAACAACTGTCTTATGATGTTGAATAACGAAATGCCTGCAAGCAAACAACCAAGCTCAGACAGCACCAAGAACTTCGCATTGAACTGTATAGGTCAGTTCAATGCCCACTCAATGAGCATATAAACATTTATTTTTTCCTTTCTCCCTTTTTAAATCACCCTGAATACTTGCAATTATCCAAAGAAATTAACTGGAATGAAAGTAAAAAATAAGAGAGCCAGTTTGGTTTAGTGGTTAAGGCACCAAACTAGAAAGTGGAAGACTATGAATTCAGGTGCCGTTGTTGCGGAGAAAGCCAGCTGGGGAATGTTGGGCCAGTCCCTCTCTCTCAACACAACTCAACCCACCTCACAGGTTTATTGTCGGGGAAATTGGAGGAAGGAGTATTAGGTATGTTCACCATCTTGTGTTATTTGTAAAAATAATAAGGGCAAGATGCAAATAAATAAATAAAAGCAAAAAACAGAAACTTGTGATATATACATTCACAAATAAAAGGAAACACAAGCTCACAAATAAGCAGAAATACCAACATTAAAATATCAATTTTCAATTGTTTTTTACACACACTTTAACCCAGACAGATGAAGAAAGAATACCTGATAAGAAAAATCCTTAATAATATAGATAGGAGATTGTGACCACATCCAAAGAAAATTATCCTATTCATAGGATATTACAAACTTCTTTGTTGTTGTGTTGTATCTCAGTAAGCAATTTCGCACTGATGCAAAAGATTTTGTGATTTTTTTTGTTTGTGGAATAAATATAGCAGTTAATAACAGAAAATTATTTAATTTCTTTTACCTGGAATCAATTCATACAATTTGTTCAACAAACTAATAGGATTTACTATTTTGATTTCAAAAAAAAAAATGAAGCTATGTACTAGTTTGCCTACTATTCCACCACAATTTTAAAATATTACTATTTAGAGAACTAATTTTAGTGGATGTGTAATACCAACCACAGATCATTGCCTTGTATGTTTGCTAAAACAGATTTAAACAAAATGCCTTATCACAAAGAGTTCTCATATAATTCATCAAGTTCAAAGCTGAAATAATTTTCTGAAAATTTTTTAGGAAAATCTGCTGTATCTTACTAGTATCTTATAAAAAACTTACATAGTATTAAATATTATAAAAAGATTCCTTTGATTTGAATTAAAGATGATATACAGTACATTATATATTCTTCTAGTACTATAACTGGTTGTATCTGATAAAACAAGCAAGGTTATGAAAAACCTTTGAACTTCTTTCATCTAAGACTTCAAGCCTTTTCTCTTCCAAATACAATCAGTGGTGACAGGTTTTTCATTAGGGCTTTAGATTCAAACACAAAAAGGTGCTTTAGAATCCATTTGGTTGAGTGGACGTCTTCAATTCTTTAAGCCAACTATAAGTTCATGTGGCAGCTAGTTTACATCAATCTCTAATCCTCTTCCTTTTCATTTCTTATAATGAATAAATTTCATGCGGAAAAATAGTGTGATCAAGGAATAGTGTAAAAGATCAAGAATCAAAGACTGTTTCCATTTTTTTTTCAAAGCATGTACTTGAAACAGTAGACATTAATAACTTAATGACAGTTTATTTATTTGGATTTTCTAATGTCTAATATTTATAATTAAACCTTGGGGCCCAACAATGAATGACTTTTACCCAAGGTTTTAAAAAACTACCATTTATCAAAATAGTTAAAATTGAGTTATGTGAATAAATCTTACCTTTTTATGGACTTTCTATATCTTATTCATAAATTTGCTGGGAAAATACTATAAATTTGCCTATGGTATTAAAACATGTAAAAAGATTGCACAGATTTGATCTAGTAAACTTTTTGGAAATATATATTAGTATAAATATTGAGCTAAATATTGTCTAAAAGGTTCCCAAAAGATAAACTGGTGGTAAGAACTCTGGCTTAAGTTTATTATATATTGTATGCACTCATTTGCTATCTTAAGGTAAATCTCAAATTGCATAAATCACTGAGAAACAAAAAGGACAAAATGCTTCGAAAACATCAGGCTGTCAGGAAATAATCAGATAACATTCTGTGTGATCGGTAGTTAGGTTCTTTCCCAAGAAGGCCATGCAACATAAGCAGAAAATGAATGTAAGAGAAGGCATAAGACAAATAAACCAAAAGGAATAGCAATGGCTGACCTCTACTGAAGTTAAAAAGCCAAAGGAGCCTGAAGAATGCCTTCTAATACCTTCTCAGCAGTTGCATCCAGTTCATCATTTAGGAGCTCCTATGGCAGAGTGTTTAAAGTACAGTATTGCAAGCAAACTCTGCCCACAGCCAGGAGTTCGAACCTGACAGAGCTCAAGGTTGACTCAGCCTTCCATACTTCTGAGGTCGGTAAAATGAGGACCCAGATTGTTCAGGGTGTATGCTTGTAAATTGTAAACTGCCCAGAAAGTGCTGTAAAGCATTATGGGACGGTATATAAGCCTAAATGCTATTGCTATCATTTAAGTGTTCAAGTCTGTCATCCAGCTGATGTATTTCACTAGCAAATGTTAGAATGTTTAGGAGATCCTTTATTGATCAAAGGCCTTAGAATGGATGTATTCCCAGCACTAATGAAGAATGCTTTTCATCTTCTTCCTTTATTTAAAAATACAGGTAGTCCTCGACTTACGACCACAATGAGCCCAAAATTTCTGCTGTTAAGTGAGAAATTTCTGTTAAGTGAGTTTTGCTGCCATTTTAGGACCTTTCTTGCCACAGTTGTTAAGTGAATCACTGCAGTTCTTAAGTTACACAGTTAACATGGTTGTTAAGTGAATCTGGCTTCCCCACTGACCTTGCTTCTCAGAAGGTTGCAAAAGGGGATCACATGACCCTGGGACCCTGCAACCATCATAAATATGGGTCAGTTGACAAGCATCTGGATTTTGATCATGTGACCATAGGGATGCTGCAATTGTTGTAAGTGTAAAAAATGGTCGTAAGTCACGTTTTTCAGTGCTGTTGTAACTTCAAACGGTCACTAAATGAATTGACTACCTGTGTTAGAAAGAAGTATAGCTAATATGGGATATTGCTACAGTACAACCACCATCAAAATGTGCTGTGTAAGTTTTCACACTTCAGCTGTTATGTTTGCATCTACAAATATACTGAGGTCAACCACCGCAGCTATTTAATTATTTTAATACATAAATTTTGTGTTCTTTTACTGTTATTAGGGCTACATTGATCATACAACAAGCCTGTCATTGTCAGCTCTTTTGGGAGGTAGAGATATTTGCAAAAATGTTCAGGGAAGTATATCACTAAATATATTTCATTGCAGCCAATTATGCTTGGATAGTTATTTTTCACCTTAATCTGGAAAGATGGCATACAGTATTAATGAGCACTGGAATAAGTGTGAGAAATGGGAAGGGGAACAGGAAAGTAAAAAAGAGTTACTGGAGAAATGAACATTAATTTGTACTTTTTTTCAGATGTTAAAAACAAGTAACCATAATGCATAATTATTGGGGAGCCCAATGTGTTCTATAAGATTTGTGAAAGATGCACAAATAAATATAACAGGAATCTATAGGTGCGATTACTACATACAAATATTCAAATGTTAAGAACACAGTGGGATTCATGGTGCCTAGCTAAGACAATCCTGACATGGCCCACCACTTTTTATATAGCCTATAATTTGGTGCTAGAGAAATTACATACAACATTACTATGATTATGCCTGAGGAAGCACAGCTATTACACAGCCATGGTTTCCATGCACAAAGTATTAATCCCTCTTCACAGAGAAGTAGATCAGTGAACAGTACAATAAATCAAGCACCAGTTCCTTCTTTCTACTTATAATTTAGAAAACCTACATAGTAAGCACAAATGCCTTATGTCTAACTATGTCCTACTGATTTGCAGCTAGAAAAATCTGACTCAGGAATGCCTAAGAATTTGTCAATGTTATTTATGCCTTAATCTTTTTAATTCTTCCAAATGTGTTTATTTATTTTTTTAATAATCTCATTTGGGAAACAGCATTCCTCTGAGAATAAAAAATATTAATTCCATTTCCAGCTTTCTGTATTTCACAACCCTTCTTCAACTGTGTAGGGAATGCTTCAGGACAGCTAACCGTCTGCTTTAATTAAAACTGTAAATAAATTGTAGGTGATCTTGATAAACTACTGAAAGAGCGTTGGTGACAGCATTAGAGCTGAAAAATAACCTGCACGTCAAGCAGCCTGATCAATATAATAATTGCTCCAGGCTGAAACAAAAGTACAATCTCTAGCTGAAGGCAGCCAATTACTAAAGGAGGTTATTTTGTTGTACATTATGTGATGTAGGTAAGCTATTAATGCTAAAAAAATTAAGAAACAGTTGGAACTAAACAAGTAGCTTTGGAGTACTTTAAATAATTGCTGACTTATAAACCCTACAGCTATATAACTCGGCTTGCTATCTTCTGATTGCCTCATTATCACACACCCATTGCTAAATTGTTTTCTTTTATCTATCAAGATATATATAGGTACTGAAAGTTAATGAGACATTTAAAAAAAAAAAACCCAACCCTAATTTTCAAGTTTAATTTTTTTTATTGTTAAATATAGATGATGCATACTACGAATGCTATGTATTTGAAACAGTACTATCCAAAACATTGTAAAATTATAATAATTTTAAGTAAAATGCTGCTAGGAAAAATACCACATTATACATATTTGCATAGTAGCTGATCAACTGTGTCTGCTAAGAACACGAGTGGATACAGAGAAACTGCTTTTCATGAGCATGATGTTATTATACTGTACCTGTGTCTTTGTCCTGTACTTCTTCCAGGTGCAAGTCATTCAGGAGATGCTCCAAAATCTTCTCTGGTGTCCCTGACACCACAACGTATCTGTCAGAAAGGAGAGAGTCCACAGAGTCATCCTCTGTTGAAGACTGAGAACGGCTGCTCCATTCATCTTCCTCATCTTCTTCATCAATGTATTTAAAATAAGGCACATCAAATGTGTGCAAAGGCAATTCTCTGCCTGGAAACAAAGCAGAATCCTTCTTCTCTATGTGAGGGTCGAAGATCCTCAGTCTCGAACTTCCCATACTGTATGGCAAATGAAAATGACATTCCCTCAATGCTGCCCTCTCACTTTGGTTGCCAGCAACCAAATTCAGCCAGCTGCCGAGAGCTCTGCGTCAGCATGACTCCAGCTGAGTCTGAGCACCCAAGGAAAAACTCTTACCTCCAATCATTCTCGGCACTCCCAGATGTGGGGGTTGGGCTCTGTGACAACACTCTCCTAAGCACCAGCACATCTTGGTCCAGTTCCTTCACTTGAACAGTGGTCACTTCATCATCCGGCTTTAATTTGGAGAGGGAGATAAACAACAAAGAGGAAAATGAATAAAAATCTCAAGGGACTGAAAGAAAGAAGGGGTGGGGAATAGCTTTGATTAGAGCTGCATTTTCTCTCTATCAGGGCTGCCATCCGCAGCAGGCAGTGCCTTTGATTTACATTCAGAAAATTCACAATGCACCAGAATTTGAGCAGTGCCTTCTTTTCCCAGGGGCACTGATAGCGTATAACAAAGCTGTTAATTACAAATCATTAGATTTAACACTTAAATGAAAGGACAACAGTTAATAATAGAAAGAGAAGCATTCTTTAGTTTGCTTTTTTCTTGATCGAAGTTACATCCTGCTCTTGCCTACAACTTAAAATTGTTAAGGAAGTTGTAACCATTTTATGCCACTTTACAGCATTTCAGTGTGTTTAACTGCTATATAAATATAATAGACCATCCTATAAAACTACGCAAGCAATGAATATGTCAAAGAATACAATATTCATTCTTGCATACTGAGCTCACATAACGAAAAATTAACTTCTGAAAACCAAAGCCCACTAAAAGCATGGGATAAAATTCACAAAAGATTGCCTCTTGAAAAATTAGTATCGCTGCTTGTTGTACTGACTTTTTTCACCCCAGAGCCTATTAAATGAAGGGATTATTCATAGACATACAGCCTATTAGAACAACAATCTTAAAAGGGTGACTGTATAGAGCCAGGACTGTTGACTAAACAGCCTGCAGGAACTATACTGCTTGGTGAAGAATTCTCATTTCTTCCTAGAAAAATCTTGCATAAAGCGCACTCTGATATTATTTAAATTAAGTGAGATAATCTGCACTCCTTCAAATGCAAATACTTCTCACATCCCATAAGACAATGCAAAACATAGATCCAGACTCAGATGACAGAAGCAAACTGAATACAAGAGAAAATGTAAAGAATTATAAAGCAATGTTATTTGATGTTTAATCTTCTTTTAGTCATCATTTTTTCATAACATGAAGGAATCTGAAAACAAATCAGCAATAGAACTATATATTGATGCCAGAGGAGTCACAGAAATATGAAGTCGTGTCTGCACATTTTTAATATTTATATATAGGAGGGAGGGAGAGAGAGGGAGGGCGGGAGGGAGGGAGAGAATAATTATTAATTTTTTGTAGGGACAGACAGAAAAATTTTCAAAAATTAAGTTCTTGTGTGCAATTTTTTATTTTTTTGATAAGGGGGGGGGGGAGGGAGAGGGAGGGCGGGAGGGAGGGAGAGAATAATTATTAATTTTTTGTAGGTTCAGATATGCCGGTACTAAACCAATTAACATAAACCTTTTGTTGAAAAATTCCCTTGGGAGATCAAGAGATGATGTTTCAGGAATACCAATGTACAACTGTAATTTTCTATTTCACGGTATATGCTTTTGTTGCCCACAATATGCAAGACAGACATAAAACAGTAAGCTATGTAAAATCACTAACATTATTCAATTAAAAGAGATTTCTCCATACAGCCTTCTCATTTTATTTTTTTCAAACCATCCACATAGATGCATTGAATTCTAATCTATTATAGTCACATTTATATCTCAACTTTCCTCTAAAATCTCAAAACAGTATATTTGGACAAACCCTTCACTATATCATCCACAATAGCTCTGTGAATAGCGTGTGTGTGTGTGTGTGTGTGTGTGTGTGTGTCTGGTCAAAATGAGTTTCTTATTCAAGTAAGAACTTGAATCTAACTGTCCAACTCCAATATCTCAAGCAATATATTGCACTAGCTTTCAAAATAATCCTCGACACTATTGCTTTCAGATGTAAAAGCTACTGCAACTTCTGGGGAAAAAAATGTCACATAAACCGTGGGTCCCTAACCCCAGGTCTGTGGCCTGGAATTGGGCCGCACAAATGGTGGCGATCTCGCAAAGCTAATTTTGTGCATGGGTGGGATTAAGTTGCGTGCACAAAAGCATCCCCTTCCCTCACCACCACCACTGCCTGCTATACCACTGGTGGTCTGTGGATCCGGAAAAGTTGGGAACCGCTGACATGAATAATAGGAACCAACAACCACAGGGGCTATGGCAAAGTGTACATTGCAACACAAATTCCATCCTTTTCATACTTACATACAGAAGTATATAAGAGATATAAGTATATACATAAGTATATACATACAGAAGTATATAAGAGAATACACCTTTTATATCTCAATGTAGAAGTATTCTGTATGTATATGTTTATCTAAATCTCAAATTTCTTCATTTAAATAACTAAAATACATTAAGGAAAATATTCAGCCAAAATTTCTATTATCTTAAGATACAGGAAAATATATATTTATATTTGATGTTTGTCCATCGTTTTCAAAGAGGACCTTCACATCTAGCAGGTAGTGGGCTGTCCACGGTGTGTCTGCAAGTGGCTGGTAAGGCCAATACGGGCACAGAATGTTCTGCCACATGTCGGGCAGACATGTGTGGGCACCACTGTTGCAGCATTTGCAGCTCTGGCTGTGCGGAGTGCGCGCTTCTCTTGTGCTATGATTGTCCTTCTGTCTTCAAATGTCTGGCAGCCTTGGTGGATCAACATGAACCACGTCGATCGATCTTGTGCCAGGGTTTCCCAGGAGGTGGTGTCGATATCCAGGGACTTGAGAGAGGCTTTCAGCGTGTCTTTGTATCGCTTCCTTTGTCTCCCGTGCAATCACTTTCCTTGAGACAGCTCACCATAGCTGTTTGGGGATACGATGGTCTGGCATCCTTACAACATGGCCTGCCCAGTGTGTCTGGGTTTTCATCAGCAGGGTGTAAACTGATGGCAGGCCTGCTCTGGAGAGGACTTCTGTGTCTGGCACCTTGTCCTGCCATCGGATCCTCAGAAGTCTGCGGAGGCAGGTCATGTGGAAGTGGTTCAGTTGCCTAGCATGCCTCCTGTATACAGTCCAAATCTCACTGGTATACACAGGGTAGTTAGCACTACTGCTCAGTAGACTTTGAGCTTTGTAGCAAGGCTTATTCCATGGCGGTCCCACACGTTGGTCAGTAGTCCGCCGAATGCAGAGCTTGCCTTGGCGATTCTGCAGTTGACCTTGATGTCTATTGTCACCGCACAGGAGAGGGTGCTGCCCAGATATGTACATTGGTCCACTGCTTGCAGCTTTTGTCCCTTCACTATGATGGTGGGTTCTTGGTGTTGGGCTTTCAGAGCTGGCTGGTGCATCACTTTGGTTTTCTTTGTGTTGATGAGGAGGCCAAAGTTGTCACATGCTGCTGCGAATTTGTCCACGCTGGCCTGCATTTCCTGCTCTGATCCAGCATTCAGGGAACAGTCGTCAGCAAAAAGGAGGTCTCGTAGCATAGTCACCTTTATCTTGGTGACAGCCTGGAGTCTTCGCAGGTTAAACAGTTTCCCATCGGTCCTGTATCTCAGGTTAACTCCCAAGGAACTGTTCTGGAAGGTGTCTGACAGCATGGCTGAAAACATTACACTGAACAGGGTCGGTGCCAACACGCAGCCTTGCTTGACACCATTTGTGACAGGAAAGGCCTCTGAAGCTTCTCTGTCGTCCAGAACACGAGCCATCATGCCATCATGGAACTGACATACCATCAGGCTGAATCTATCAGGGCACCCAAACTTCGACATGATACACCACAGACCTTCGCGACTGACAGTATCAAAAGCCTTGGTGAGATCCACAAAGGTGGTGTACAATTCGCGATTTTATATTTACTACACTAAGAAAGACATAAAATAGTGCTTAACTATGGCTGGATCACATACAACAGCATCTATATGATACTTGCCTGCTTGTGTTGTGTTTGTTATAGTATCTGGCAGTGCCTTGTGTTGTGTTTGTGTGTGTGTGTGTGTGTGTGTGTGTTGTGTTTTTGTGTTGTGTTTATATTTACTACATTGGGTATACAACAGACATTGTGCCCACTTCTCTGGAACTTGCCAGGTAGATTATTTTTCTTTTGAAATATTGTTTTTTGTGAAAACCCTTAAATGGACAGTACAGAGAAAATCTCACCCTGCCTATTTAAGAACTAGCAAAAACAAAGATGAAAGCATAATTTAAATTACTACTTTAGTTAAATATTTTCAAACTACATACATTTTTCCTTAAATTTCTGAAGCATTAGTGATTTCAAAATACCAAAAGAGGCTTTCCATGAAGGAGTAGCACAATAATTGTTTAAGAACATAAATTACAATATGAATTCATTAACTTCAGTGAGACATTTAGTGTAAGGCCACAGAGAATAGGAAAATTTATTTCACTGCTGCATTAGCTAAAACTAACACCGATACATCTAGCGATAATCTATTTTTTATCTTCCCACAATGTGATGCTGGTCCCTGGGCATGACCTTGAGCTCAAAGCAAAGGTACATTTGCAGGGCATGCCAACAGCTTCACAAGTTATAGAGGGCCCCTATTGAAAAGCAGCATGTTTAGGAAAACAGAAGATGCTAATACAGTCTTGTATTTCTCTGAAAGCAATGTGGAATTAAATTTCTGTTTCTATGAAATTTGCCGTTTTGACTTGAAAACTCAAAAATATATTTCAACCTGCTTTGTGAAATTACAACTTTCCTTATTTGTATTCTAAAAAATTACCCTGGAAAATCAGGACCTTGGTTCACATTTGCAATTTTATCATTTTTAGGGAGAAGTAACAAATAATGATTTCTAATTGTGAAACAAGGACTAGAAATAGGCTAGCCTCATTATTTTCAATATCAACTATTGATGGTAGTTGACATTAGCTGATACTAGACAGTAATTTCTCTTTGATAAGAGAATTCTCAGATTGTTCACAAGCAACTCCTCCAATGAACAAAATGCATAATCTTACAGCCTGCAAATCCTATCTTATCAACCAGAAACAAGCCAGAGTATGCCAATTTGGCATCAAGTCAATGATGGTAGTAAATTTAAACATATATACACAGAGACAAACATGCACACCATATACACACATGAACAGACACACACAGAGAGACACACACACACACAATTTTATTCATATTTTTAAAACTAAATCCAAAAAGTATTTGAATCAGCTATAAATAATCCTTTTATCTAATATCCCAAACTATTTGCAAACATATTCCAAATCAGAATATCAATAATTATGTGACAGACATATCAGTGATAATAATCATTATTGCCTCTATTGAGACATATTTTTAAGCATTTTGCTGATGATAGCAATAGTACTTATATGCTGCTTCATAGTGCTTTACAGCACTCTCTAGGCGGTTTACAGAGAGCATATTGCCCTCAACAATCTGGGTCCTCATTTTACTGACTTCAGAAGGATGAAAGGCTGAGTCAACCTTGAGTCAGTCAGGATCGAACTCCTGGCAGTGAGAGTTAGCCTGCAAAACTGCATTCTAATCAGTGCATCACCACAGCTCCTTATGATGTGTCAGTTATCTTTCCTAAATTGTGTTCTTCCCATTTAGGTAACTGGATGTTTCTATCTAATCAAAGAGTGCCTTGTGCATCTGTGTCAAAAGAGAATTTAATTTGTCTATATTTCCAGTTTCCCACATCCTACATTTCATAATTTGGACCTACTCTTTGGATGAATAATTTCAAAAACTTTTCTAAAAGATATTTCTTTCCACTGAAGAAGTTAACTTTCTTCCTTATACTACCTTCAAATTAATCTTTTTCCTTTAAAATATTTATTAATCCACATAATGCACAAGTGTAATAGCACACTTTTAATTGCCAAGGAAAAATTACATCAAGGAATTCTGAGACAAGAAGCAGACTCATATATGAAAATCACAATCATGAATGGACAAACATGAAACTGTAAAAATGTACTTATTAGCAAATAGACAGAACAGAATAAGAGAGTTAGAAGAGACCTTGAAGGTTTCCTAGACCAATCCCCAGCTCAAGCAGGAAACTCTATACCCATGGTGGCGAACCTATGGCACGCGTGCCAGAGGTGGCACACAGAGCCCTCTCTGTGGGCATGTGCGCCGTCGCCCCAGCCCAGCTCTATTGTGTTTCTCCATCGCGTTTCTCACCATCATTTTCAGGATTTTAAAAAAAAATGCATGAAACAGCATTCCGCCTTCGTGGTGGTGAATTTGCTGTTGCTGCCTCCATGGCCTGCCCCTTGCACAGCATAGTGAAATTTAGTGTGCTTCACAATGGGGGAGATGAGATCCCATCCTCCTCCTGGAGCCCATTACGACACGGAGCCACAATGCGACCCTGCATCGGGCGTGGGCTCACTCTCACCACCCGGTTGCTTTTTCTGCAGAGCTGCCTGTGTTGGAATGCCCCGCCTCCCCGCTGGGCTTTGGCTCTCAGCCAACCAGGTGAGTGTGGGCACGCTGCTCCTTGGCTCGTCGGCCTCCAGATTCCCACCACCCAGCATCAGTTCAGGGGTTCCTTCCCCCCCAGGGGGGGAGAGAGAGGGGGGGAAAGAGAGAGAGGGAGGGAAAGAGAGAGAAACAGAGGGAGGCAAAAAGAGAGGGGGAGGGAAAGAGAGAGGAGGGAAAGAGAGAGAGAGAGAGAGAGGGAGGGAGGGAAAGACAGAGAGAGGGAAAGAGAGAGAAACAGAGAGAGGGAGAGAGATAAACAAAGAGATAGAGAGAGGCAGGGAAAGAGAGAGAGAGGCAGAGAAAGAAAGAAAGAGAAAGAGACGGAGGGAGGGAGGGAATGAGAGAGAGAAACAGAGGGAGGCAGAGTGAGAGGGAGAGGGAGGGAGAGAGAGAGAGAGAGAGAGAAACAGAAAGGGGGAGAGGGAAAGAGAGAGAAAGAGAGAGAGAGGGAGGGAAAGAGAAATGATATTACAAAAGTTTTTCTTTTTAGAGAGAGGGGGAGGGAAAGAGAGAGAAAGAGAGAGGGGGGAAAGAGAGAGGGAAGAGAGGGAAAGAGAGTGGGGAGGGAGGGGGGAGGGAAAGAGGGGGAAGAGAGAGAGACAGAGAGAAAGAAAGAGAGGGAGGGAAAGAGAGAGAGAGAAACAGAGAGGGGAGGAGGGAAAGAGAGAGAGAGAGGGAAAGAGAGAGAGAGAAAGAGAGAGGGAAGAGAGAGAGGAAGGGAAAGAGAAATGATATTACAAAAGTTTTTCTTTTTTATTGTTGCTAAACTTAATATTTCAAATGCAGGAAAAAAAGTGGCATAAAAGTGTATTTATCACGTTTTAGAACAATTAGCTGAACTCTGCGTTATCATTATTTTAGGTAGTAAAACCTCATTATTCAGGTTAAATTGTCATGTTGGCACTTTGCGATAAATAAGTGGGTTTTGGGTTGCAGTTTGGGCACTCGGTCTCTAAAAGGTTCGCCATCACTGCCCTATACCATTCCAGACAAATGCCTGTCCAGTCTCTTCTTAAAAGCCTCCAGTGAAGAGCACCTACAACTTCTGAAGGACCTACAACTTCTGAAGGAAAGCCGTTCTCACTGTTACGAAATTTCTCCTTAGTTCTAGGTTGCTTTTCTCTTTGATTAGTTTCCATCCATTGTTTCTTTACGTAAAGACATTTTAAATAAAACAGTGGAAGAACATTACCACTAGAACTTAAGTTGCAATATGAAAAGGGTTGACCAAGTGCCCAAGCAACTAACCTGGAAAAATAAAATGATAGTACAGAAGCATCTCTCTACAGGAACTATAAGGATATACCAACTAGACAGAATGTGGAATTTCCTTTCTATGAGTTTCTCTGGATATTCCGGAGTTCCATAGATAAAGAATCAGAATGGACAGATTAAACCAGTATAGAAAAAGCATACAATTCCAACTTTAGAATAGCTAACTTATGCGTTTATGTTTGTTTATTCATATGTCTGAATATCTGAATCTTTGAGGACTTTAACTATTTCTTAGTTCTGCTTTCTGCCTGAAAATTATAATTATGTGATTGTATTTCAACAGCATGGTCATACAAAGTTCATAAAACAAAGCAGAACATACACATCAATTAAAGATTTCCCATTCAAACTTAATGTAACACAATAAATTAGTTCTATCTGGAAGACAATATTAAGTAAGATAACCAAGAATAGGTTACACAATCACCAGTAAGCATGGAAACCCCCCATTTTGATGCATTTTTTGCTGTAAATATACTATGAAATAGTTCCCCTTTGGAACACACAAAACTACAAGAATCTGACAGTATAAAACCATGACAAAAATAACATTTCATATTTGTAATGCAAAGTAATTCTCAAGTGGTGATGCTTTATTACAAGATGATCAAACAATGGCTTTATGACAAGTACACATCTCCACTGTAAAAAGCCCTTAGCCTATCTTAAAACCTACCTATAACGAAATGCTAACCTTCTCTAAAATATCAAAACAAGAAAATCTTGTTTATCTAAAATGAAACTGTCATGCCATTTTAAAAAAAACAGAAGATTAAAGAAGATAGTACATGTACCAAAATTACTGATGTTATCATCTTAACAGTTAGAGTTACAATCGGTACTATTAGTACTATTAGTAAAACCCTTTTAACTGGAACAAGGCTAGATGGACATATCCAGTCATTCTAAAATAGTACCACTTAAATACACTAAGCCTATACCACTGAGAGTTTTATTCAAAAAGAGAAATAAATAGAGTGTCTTCATTTCTTCTTCATGAACAATTGTTACATTAGGACAGGATAAAGGTCCTTAATGAGAGGAACGGCTGAAAAAGAAATGCCTGTGGAAAGGTGGATAAATTACTTGCATCCAATTAGTTTCCATCTAGCCTAATAAACAAAGCACAAAAACCAGAAGACAAAATAATTCTGAAAGCACACAATTCAGATTTACTGAGGATATGGTGGTCTTGCACATAGATAGAAGAGCTTTCCCCCCCCCACCCATGGTTCTACTAAAAATTGGGTATTGAGGGAGCTGGTCGCACTGATTTAAAACTAACTTGTTCAAGTACAGTCATCCACCACTTACATTTTGCTTTTTAACTCTCTGCATAATAGACTAACAATGTTTAGCAATAAAAATAACATCACAGATGGTGGCAGGCTTAAGAAAAATTAAAAAGCAAACTGTTTTTTAATTGAGTCTTATACAAAAGTCTTATATAAAAAAAGTTGCAATTGTATAAGACTCTTGTTTGCTCATAGAAACTACCATAATAAAATTCTAATATTCTGAATTTCAGATGAAACAATGGCCCCATAATCTTTAAAGTGGCTATATTTCAGCTAGGTTTAAATCCCTTGGATCAAACCAAAGACTACCGAGTTTAGAATTCTGTTACACCTAGATGTTTATGGGAACCTCAGAAAAGACACAACCACAAAAGCACCTTGCCATATACATTTCCTTACCAAGTGATACTTAGAAGTATACAACCGTATCTGTGATATTGTCTATAATATATTTGAACATTCCAACTAGTTGCCATTAACAGGTCTGTCATCCATAACCCTGGTCTTTAAAATCATTTAATAAGAAACAAAAGGTAAACTTAATTTACTAAAATTAATTTGCTAAAAATTTTGGTTATACAATAGAGTTAGATAAATGGCAGAAATTGTAGGATAGGAATTATAAATTAATGATGTCAACTGCATATAAAGAAAATCTTTATAAAATGTTTTATAGATGGCATTTTTCACCCACAAGGTTGGCAAAGATGTTTAAGGACATGTCCGCTAATTTAATTTAATTTAATTTAATTAATTGTATTTCTATGCCGCCCAACTCCCGAAGGACTCTGGGCGGCTTACAACAGGGTATAGAAAATACATTTAAAAACATCATAAAATATAAGAAAACCAGTTAACAGTCACATACATACATATCATTCAAGGCTGGACCTCGCAAATTGCGAGATCAACGGCCCCAAGCTTGCCGGAAAAGCCAGGTCTTCAATGCTTTCCGGAAGGCCAATAGGGTGGGGGTGGTCCGGATCTCAGGTGGTAGCTGGTTCCAGAGAACCGGGGCAGCCACAGAGAAGGCCCTTCCCCGCGGGCCCGCCAGCCGACACTGCTTAGCTGACGGGACCTGGAGGAGACCAACTCTGTGGGATCTTACCGGTCGCTGGGAACTGAGGTAGAAGGCAGTCTTGGCTAATAATTAGCTGAGATTTTTCTCCTTTCTTTTTCTTTTTTAAATATTTTTTCTTTTTTAAAAGACATAACAACACCAACAAATACACACATAAAACAAATATAAAAAAATAGT
>QLTV01000227.1:303020-328627 GCA_003457575.1 Thermophis baileyi
CCGAGGCCATATTTTATTAGAGACTTTGGCCTGCCACCTGTTCTGAGGGGGACAATTTCTCTCCCCCCAGAACCAAGGATGGACAGTCGATACAGTCTTTAGGAGGCAATACCCACAGCCACTCAGTCTTGTCTGGGTTAAGTCCAAGCCTGTTGACACCCATCCAGACCCTCACAGCTTTCAGGCACCGGCACATCACATCCACTGCTTCACTGAACTGACGCGAGGTGGAGATATACAACTGGGTATCATCAGCATATTGCTGATACCTCACCCCGAATCGTCGGATGACCTCACGCAGTGGTTTCATGTAGATGTTAAAAAGGAGGGGAGAGAGGACCGAACCCTGAGGAACCCCGGAAACAAGGGGTCTAGGGGGCGACCTCTGTCCTCCTGCTAACACCAACTGTGAACGATCGGAGAGATAGGAGGAGAACCACCGCAGCACGGTGCCTCCCAACCCCAGCTCCCTTAGTCATCCCAGAAGGATACCATGGTCAATGGTATCGAAAGCCGCTGAGAGGTCAAGTAGCACCAAGTTAGAGGAATAACCTCCATCTCGGGCTCGCCAGAGATCATCCATCAGCGTGACCAAAGCAGTTTCCGTGCTATAGCCAGGCCTGAAGCCAGATTGACAAGGGTCCAGATAATCCATTTCATCCAATGACCGTAGGAGTTGAAGTGCCACCACTTTCTCTACAACCTTTCCCACGAAGGGAAGGTTGGAGACTGGACGAAAGTTCTTTAATTTTGCCGGGTCCAGGGAAGGCTTCTTGAGGAGAGGTCTCACCACCGCCTCCTTTAATGGTTGCGGGAAGGACCCCTCGCTCAAGGACGCGTTAACTAAAGCCCAGAGCCAGCCTCGTGTCGTCTCCCTGCTGGCCGAAATCAGCCAGGAGGGGCACGGGTCCAACAAACAAGTGGAGGAACTCATCGCTCCCACAGCCTTGTCCACTTCCTCAGGAGTCACAGGCTCAAATTCATCCCACACAATAGGACTGAGACCTGCCCCTGTCATCTCAGTCCACCACTTTCTCTACAACCTTTCCCACAAAGCGAAGGTTGGAGACTGGATTAAAGTTCTTTAATTCTGCTGGGTCCAGGGAAGGCTTCTTGAGGAGGGGTCTCACCACCGCCTCCTTTAATGGTTGCGGGAAGGACCACTCACTCAAGGACGCGTTAACTAAAGCCCAGAGCCAGCCTCGTGTCGTCTCCCTGCTGGCCGAAATCAGCCAGGAGGGGCACGGGTCCAACAAACAAGTGGAGGAACTCATCGCTCCCACAGCCTTGTCCACTTCCTCAGGAGTCACAGGCTCAAATTCATCCCACACAATAGGACTGAGACCTGCCCCTGTCATCTCAGTCAGAATTGCCAATCGGAGTCCAGGTCTGTCCGAATCTGAGCAACTTTATCCAACAGAAACTGCACAAATTCCTCAGCTCTACCCTGCAGGGGCTCCTCCCCCCTGCATTAAGGAGGGAACGAGTCACCCTAAATAGGGCGGCTGGGTGCGAATCAGCGGATGCAATAAGTGCGGAAAAATGTGAACATTTTGCCACCCGTATCGCCACTAAATAAGTCCTAATAAAGGCTCTTAAAAGTGTTCGGTCAGACTCGGAGTTACTGGTCCTCCAGCGTCGCTCTAGACGTCTCTTCTGGCACTTCATCTCCCGGAGCTCCTCAGTAAACCAGGGAGCTTTCCTGGATCCATCGCCGTGGAGAGGTCGCAAAGGCGCAATCTGGTCCAGTGCCCCAGATGCCGCCCTATTCCAGGCGGCCACCAGGGACTCAGCTAAATGTTGGAAATGTCATCAGATACCTGATATGTGGTGGACATGCCCAAAAGCAAAAAAATATTGGACAAAAATACATACATGGTTGGAAAAAAAGATAAACATATAGATTTAAAACCAGAAATATTTTTGTTGGGCATTTTACCAGATAAGTATATTAAGGGGAACACATGTATTAACTGCAGCTAGAATTGTATTTGCACAACAATGGAAAAGTGAAGAGATCCCTACAGATGAAAATGTGATTAAAAAAATACTAGAATGTACAGAAATGGATAGACTAACACAATTAAGGAAAAGAAAGAAACTGAATACTTTTTGACATGGGACTTATTTTATCAATGGTTAGCTAATAAAAACAGAAGTTAGAAACATGAAAATATAAGAAAAGGGCTAATGATTTGTTTGGAGGTTTGTTAAAATGGATAAGCTATTATTATTATTATTCTCTTTTATTCATTAAACATGAAACTCAGTCAACTGAACATTCAAAAATGCATTACAAATATTATTGACTGGCGCTGATAGTTGATACGGGTTGCTGCCAGCATCCTAGGTATCAACCAAGTACCTTCTTAAGATGTACAATGTTCCGAGTAGCGCAGTTTTTTGCAGTTCTGAGGGTGTTATTGCAGGAAGCTGCAATTTATTGATGTATTATTATTATACTTTTATTCATTAAACATGAAACTCAGTCAACTGGACATTTAAAAATTTGTCACAAATACGATTGATTGGTGCTAATGGCTGATACGGGTTGCTGCCAGCGTCCTAGGTATCAACCAAGTATCTTCTTAAAATATATGATGTTCCGAGTAGCGCAGTCTTTTGCAGTTCCGCTGGTGTTATTGCAGGAAGTTGCAATTTCTTGATGTGTTTTGTAAAATTCTTGGACATGGTACCAAGTGCCCCGATGACAATGGGTATCACTGTTACATGTTTCATCCTTGTAGTTTCGATGGCCAGGTCGCGATATTTCGTTATTTTTTTCCAGTTCTTTTTCTTCAACTCTGGTGTCTCCTGGTACAGCGATATCAATAAACTGTACGCTTCGGACCTCGATAACTGTGATATCTTGTTGTTGTTGTTGTGGTGGTGGTGGTGGTGGTGGTGGTGGTGGTTATTATTATTATGTAATGAACATTGTTGTAAACACTTTATTATTTCCTAAAACTATTTGTACCCCAAAAAAACAGTTTAACTGAAAATGGAATTTTTATATGTTATAAAATAAAATAATTAAAAAAAAAAAAAGACATCACAACCAACAAATCATTTCTCCAAGTGGCTTTTTTCACTCCCCCTAGTAAAGCCATCCAAGATAGTGAGCACCTTGCAATGAATTTCATGGTTAAACTGTGTTACATGAAGAAATGCCTTCTTTTATCTCTTCTGAAGTTTCCATCATTGGATGATCCAGTGGTTTTAGTTTTATGTAAAAAAATATATGATATACCGGCATTTCTCATAGATCTATTTTTATTTCTAAGATAAAAAGCTTAGTTGCTGGGAGTTGGGCAACATATACATTAATTATTATTATAGAGGAACTGCTCTTCATTCTTGATCATTATGATTCTGCTTTCTGCATTTTTTCCCATTCTATTTAAGGCCTAATATGTGTTCAATATTCCAAACATGGTGATATTACAGATTTACAATGCAGTGTTGTGCTAATGGCATTTTAATTGGCAATTTCTTTCTAATGAACCTTTGATCCACAAAGAATTTCAGGAATATGAATAATTTGATGAAAGTCTCTCACAGCTAATATCCATTGTGTATTGAAATTTTCATTTAAAGTATTTATTACCTAGGCAAGGCACATCCATTAGGAATTTTTGTCCTACTACTTCTAATGTGGAAGTACAGTCTTTGTCTACATTCCAAATATCACTTTTTCCACCCAAGATTTTAAACAGAAGTCGAAGTCTGCCTTGAAAACATCATGGATACTTAACAGTTTCTGTTAACTATCACTTCACTGGGCATAAGTAACAAAACCATCAAAGCAGAACCATTATATATAATTCTGAAATTCTTTCACAAAGGAACTCACACTTGTCATACAATACTACAAAAAAACCATCAAGAGTGATCTTCAGTTTTACTGTGCTTTGTTTCATCAATCTGGGTCTTGAGGGCATTTTTAAAGATGCTACAACAGGTTTGCAGTGGGTTTTTTTAGCTTTAGATCAAACAATATGTGTTGAAAGATGCAGCAAAGATTAAGACACTGCTTCCCCTCTCCAACATAATCCTCATGAAAATTTCCTTTCCTGCAGCAATCACTGTCTCACAAGTTGATGATGACACCGTGCACTACTTTCATCACTACAATTGGGAAAGATATGCCCCAATACAAGAACGCATTTGGAAATGGACAGCTACAAAGTACAGGAACAAAGCAGGGGTGGGTTCTAACTTACCTCGCTGACGGTCCGCTTCCTCCCGTGCCGCGTGGGGGCGCCTCATGCGCAGTACCAAAAAAAAATCCCCCCCCCCAAAAAAGCCAAAAACAAGATGGCGACGCATGTGCAGTGCCGGAAACTCCTGTGCATGCGCAAAAGAAAAAAAAAAACCTTGAAAAAAATCCCCCAAAAAAATATCCAAAAAAAGAAATTCAAAAAAAAGATGGCGGCATCCATCGACCGGCACCAACCGAACCGGATTCGTGACATCATCATGACGTCACCAGTGGGTCGCTACCGGTTCAGGCGAACCGGTCCAAACCGGGAGGAACCCACCTCTGGAACAAAGGAATCATCTGCAAGATAGTTTCCCTCATGAGGACTAGTTCCTTACTGATCTTGTCTCTTATATTTATTTGTATGCATATTTCAGAAAGCAAGTGAATTTAGGAAGCAGTGGGGAGTTTCTTAATTTTGGGTAGCAAGCCATACTTGCACATAGGCAACCAACCAACCTGAAGAAAATTCTCATAGGCAATAAAAAACAACAGGACGATATCAATATAGGAAATAGATTCTGCAACAAACTGAGATGTTTGTATTCACTAAGTACATACATACCTTGACACTTTCTTCCTCCAGTATGATTTATACCATCCTATTCAAAAGGGTAACTAATTGAATAATCAAAACCTAACACATACACGCCTATGGCTCTTAGTCAATCATCACTTTAAAACTTTACTGTTTTCAAGCAGAAACTAGGCAGCCATATAAGCCTTTTAAGACGGAATTAGATTCTACTGAATTGACAGAATAGATCCGTGATGGTGAACCTATGGAATGCGTGCCAGAAGTGGCACGTGGAGCCCTTTCTGTGGGCATGCGTGCCATCACCAGCTGCTCTTCCTGGTTCCGTTGCATGCTCTTCCGGGTTCAATCTCGCGCATATGTGCAGCAGCCAGTTGGTCTTCCGGGTTCTGTTGCGTGCATGCACGCTGTGAAGACCAGCTGTCCGGCGCGCATGCACGCACCAGAACCCAGAAGAGAGCAGCTGTCCGGCGCGCATGCGCACAACAGAACCTGGACGGAACTGCACGCATGTGCACCGGCCAGCTTCTCTCTTCCAGGTTCTGGTGCTCCGGTGCTCACGTCGGCGCATGCACACACGCTCCAGTTTCAGCACTCAGTACCGAAAAGGTTAGCCATCACTGGAATAGACTATACCAGTGATGGCTAACTTTTTTCTTGTCACATGCCGGCACCCATAATGCAATGCACACGTGACACCTCTGCGTGCTCTCCCATCCCCGCGCATGCATGTGTGACAGCCCGCACCCCGCCTCCCCCCTGCATGCACGCAAGACACCCCTCCGCCCCGTTTTGGGCCTAGCAGGCCTCCCTGTAGATTCCTGGGACCAAACATGGGCCATGTGGGGGGCGCCGCGCCCCCCACACCCTATTTTGGGCCTAGCAGGCCTCCCTGCAGCCTCCTGGGATCAAAAATGGGCCGTGAGGGGGTGCCGCACCTCTCGCGCTCCCTCCCCCACACATGCATGTGTGACCCCCCCACCCCCACGCATGCATGTGCATGTCCTGCATGCGCCCAGTCCTCCGCGCATGCATAGCAGATTCCCAAAAATCAGCTGGCCAGGGGGGGGTGCGCGCATATGCACGGTGGAGCTGAGCTGGGCGATGGCTCACGTGCCCACAGAGAGGGACTATACCCACTATACATGGAAAGAGGGATTATTCATATTTTTTTCACATTTTCCATCTTGGTTGAAGGACAGTGGATATTTTAGATCACTATACTAGCTATGCAAAGATAATAGATTGTCTTTATCACATAGCACTCTAGTAGAAATTAGAATAGAGATTTGCATTATTCTTTAAAATACTGTACACCCACTGTTTTACAGCTAGTGTATCTAGAAATCATTTGTGCAAAATATGGGCCACACAATTATGTATGGTTTAACATAATTATAGAAAATAAATATAATAATTTATTTACAAAAGAAACAATTTTGCCCTTTCCAGCTAGCATTTGGTTTTGTCATTTATATATGACAAACAATAAAATGTATCCAATGAGATTATAGGACTCTATAACGTATTCTCCATTTTCCTATGGGATATAGGAGTAAATGAGATGATGGACAGATTTCTGTTTTGCATTGGGGAGGGAATCACTATTGGTTTTCATTTTTATAAAAGCCCAAGTCATTTAATATAAGCTTCCCTGACCGAACAAAGTAATTCATTTGAGGTACATTAGTTACATTGTCTATGAAAAGAAGCAGGGAGTTAGGCATGGTGAATACCACATGTACGTAGCAAATTGGAAGTGAACTGCTATAAAAGGATTGAAGCTATTGTCATAAAAACTACACTAACACTACCTTTCTGGCTCTGACTTCATCCAATCCGGAAATGGGAGCCTGGTAGCGATTCCATTTATTCTACAAGGGGTTATGCTTTCAATGTAGTTTTCAAGAAAAAAACCATTTCCATTCTACATACAGTATAATAACAATAGCATTTAGACTTATATACCTCTTCACAGTGCTTTACAGCCCTCTCTAAGCAGTTTACAGAGTCAGCATATTGCCCCCAACAATCCGGGTCCTCATTTTACTGACCTCGGAAGGATAGAAGGCTGATAGGTTAAACTATCAAACACAATAAATTCTCACAACAAATCATACTTTATAGCTACTTAAGGTTTATTTTCTTATTTTGGGAATACCACAAATATGTTCAATATACAACAAAACTGTGAGCAGTGGCATCTCCAATATATTATGTAACATGCATCCTTTAAAACAAGATGCTTGTTAAAAATATTATCTGCTTTCTTGAACAAATAATGCTTGTGATATTAAAATATGAAAAAAGTGTGCAATTCCCACAAAGCAAATCTGTAGAGAACATCTTGTTATTCATGATCCAATTATCTATAGCAGTGGTTCTCAACCTTCCTAATGCCACAATCCCTGCCCCGCCACCGCAACGCCCTCCCCGCCCCCTCCCCAGGCGTGCGCGTTGCCAGTCACCAAGATGGCCAGCTTGCGCGCACTTAGGCAATCCCTGTGAAAGGATCGTTCGACCCCCAAAGGGGTCACGACCCACAGGTTGAGAACTGCTGATCTATAGTTTCACATATCACCACAATTATACACTTGTTTTGTTGTACGATGTTCCAAGCAATTCTCCATTTTGCACTGGAACAGAAGTATTGATCCCTCATAATGAGGGGTCGTCATTCCAGAATTCTGTGTGGCACAGTGATCCCTTATTGATCCCAGAGCTATCTGCATTCTAACTACATATAGTAATCCGGCATGGTAGTTTCTTAAAATTGAGCAGGCATACAACAGAAATTTCAGTTTCCAAGTGATCTATAGCATTCTTTAGAATTCCAATAGAAAAATGCACAGCAGAAAATGAATGTTTGCACAAAAGGTTATCCTTGCAAAATTGGAAATACCTCTTTATTTAGTGCATAATTTAAAGCATAAATGAGTCTAATATCCCATTCCAAAAAAAAGTGAAGCTATAAATATGATATCTGGCATGTTAGTTTTACTGGGATGCTCTATCAACACATACTCCCATCTCAACAAATGAAAAAGACCCCCAGAATATTAACAGAAATCCAGATGAATACATCACTAAGTGGACCAATAATCTATGATAAATTTCTGCAGCTCTATAGGTGTTTGTGATAGAAAGTGTTAAGCATGATTTGCAAGTCAGAAGGTGTGGTTTCACGGATTCAAGAACACTACAGCATCAACAATATCAACTTGGCATAAAGATTTTCTCAGGGGATCATAAATCAGCAGACAGATATCCCTAGGAATTCCAGCAACTGATTGATTCTAAAATTACAGGCCACAGCAAGTTTTAAATGTGGTAATTTTCTGTTCTGTAAGCAGATGTCATACCCTTGCTTCAGCAATAACAAAAAGCAGATGTCATCCCATTCCTTCATCAATAACAAGAAAAATGTGCTCATTGTAGTTTCAAGGCTACCATAGATAATTTCCCTTTTCTGATGCCAGGAACAATGCAAGAAAGCCAGCAGTTTGTTGAATAAATCTCCAGAGCATTTCAGGTACATAACAGGTAATAATATAACACTATATACCGGTACATACATCTTAAAACAGATACTATTATTTAAATCTAAAACTAATATGGTAGAAACATTAAAATTTAAGCCTAAAGTCTTTTAATCTATATCAATTAACATTTTAAAATAGTTAATAGAATAAAAATTTAATATTCTTATATGCATTACACCTATTAACAAACTCAAATTCCTGTAATCAGCACAAAACCCATGTATCCTAAAATGGAATAAGGGTAAAAAATCCCATTTTTTTAGGAGGAGAGAATGGTTTACCTGAGCACTCTTCTCTGACTTGTCTAAAAAGATTGTTTTTTTCATCATTTTTCCAAGACACTAAAATTCCACCCTTTAATTCCCATTTCATAAACATTTATGACTTTGTTATCTGCAGGTGAATGCTAGTAGGTAATCCATATAAATAACTACCACCTTTTATGTGATATACGTATATACACAAGTATATATACATTTTACATCAAAAATATCACTTGGTTTATTGAATATTTAAAGTAAAAAAGAAATAATACAATTATATAGTTGTGTATGATATATATATTCATATATATACATGTGTCTATATATTCAACACATCTATTTTATATAAATCAACAGAGGTAGTGTTAAACACATAAAAATAATAAAATTAATGTTCCAACAGTAATATGTCTTTGACATTTTTAAATGGCATTGGATTAGAGATGAGCTAAAATTAGAATCAAAATTATTAGAATCCAATGGGATACATTTGCAGTGCCTAGTCTAAATGCCATTGATTAAAACATGACTAATCTAATTTGGAAAGGGAGCGCAACAGCTCAGTGGTTAAACACACTGAGCTTGTCAGCTAGAAAGTTGATAGCCAGGTTCGTGACCAGAACACCATGCGATGGGGTGAGGTCCCAATACTTGCCCCTGCTCCTCCTGCCAACCTAGCAGTTCAAAAGCATGCACATGCGAGTATCTACTTCAGTGGGTAGGAAGTGGCTTTCCATGTGCCTCGGCGTATAGTCATGCTGGCTACGTGACAATGGAAAGGTCTTCGGACAATGCTGGCTCCTTCAACTAAGAGCTGGATACAACTGGACAGGGAAACCTTTACTTTGCTTTAATCTAGTTTGGATCCAACCCACTGTATGATATGGTCACAGAAAAAAGTTTTATTTTCAAAGAAAAAGAGTGTGTTTCCAGTCATGGTAATTTTAGTTTTTGTTACAGAGAGCTGACATTAAATTTAGAATAATTCAAGAATTTCACTGAAAATTAGTATTCTGTTCAAGAGAAAGGAATATGTTAATGAAGATTATGTTACTGTAATAGGCTAATGTTTTCAGTAAAACGGGTTGCATTTTGTGTACTATTTTATATATCAAATCCTAAAAAAAAAAAAAAAAAAAAAATACAAGCACAAATATTTCTAAATATGTTGGGAAAAACATAATATTACCCGTTCTTCCTTTTTTTTTTTTTTTTTTTGGTCTCCAAGCCCTTAGGGTTAAAGAAAAAAAAAAAAAAAAACAAAAAAAAAAAAAAAAAAAAAAAGTACAAGCACAATTATTCCTAAATGTGTGGGGAAAAACATAATCTTAATGAAAGTTTTAAAAGTGAAGCTATTTTTCTCTCTGTTCTCTGAAATTAAAAATATTACCCACAAATTATAAAAATATCTTACCTAAGTCCTATAAATCGTATGATATAAACTGTTAAGGTTATTTTTATACAGAAAATTAAGCCTCTCAATAAATTTTCTTCCCTGCTGTATCAACCAAATCAAAAAAATTAAAAATAATTGTCAGTGAATTAATGTTACAAATGAAAAGGCTTGTCTTGAATGGGACCACAGATTTCAGTGACCCTCCCCATCTTATCTTTCATAGTGAATCTAAACATAAGAATGTGTCCAAAGAAATGAAGTGACAACCATCCTCTTCGAAGCTCGTTCAGGTGTGTGTCCTTGGTTCATAGTATAACAAGTACTCCCCATGGAGTCTGTCAGTCTACGGACAGACTTGCCATGTGTATTTTAATAAAAAGGCACAACAGATGAGTCCAGAAATACTAATTAAAAAATAAAGGATTTTACATATTAATTCAATGTAGTAAATCCCTACTGACATGTAAGGACCAAATCTTCCCTAGCCTTGCACCTGATGTCATAAAACTTTATAGCCATGCAACAAAAATGCAAAGCTAATTAAAATTGCTAATTGCCGCATGTGTACTTTATAGTCTGAGAACACTGTAAATCAAGATGAAATAGTTTTATGACTAAGAATCTACATCATGTCAAACAAAAACTCCTCAAATCAATGATGGTTCATCATGTAGATTCAACAAGGGAATGCATACTACATACATCAAGAGAAGAGTTTTAATAGATATAAAATCAATCCATTCTTGCCTTGTAAGAGTATTACATAGACATCTTTAAAAATTCTTGCTTTAAAAAAAATGAAATCAAGTTTTATAGTTAGCAGATTTAACATAAAGGCAGTTGTTCAAAAATATTGTTCCTTGAAGCTTTCTTTTAATTTAAATAATAAACCAAATAAAAAATGATTTCAATCCGGAATTCATTGAGTAAAAAGAGGGGAATAGTTATTTCTATTATCCTTCACTTTTTTACATCCCATGCCTGAAAATTTATTGATTCATTAATATTAATATTATTAATATTAATATAATTCAATATTGATTTACTGATTGAAACCTGCTAAAAAAAAGCAGAATCATAGGGTATCAGAACCAATAGTTGACAAATGTTACTTATCTACCACTGAAAAAGTTTACTAAAAGGCATTTGTTTCTGATAATAGGAAGGAAACTCTAAATGCAAACCCATGTTTCAAAACAAAGCAACATTAAAAAGCCATTGAATGTTGATCTATCTGAAAAAATATTCATTTTAGGGATGTTATCTTGAAAAAAAATGTTTTAACTAATGGACTAAATAATTTTTATTTATTTTGCATTTATTAGATACAAGATTAGCATTTAAACATCATTGTATTAAACAAGGGATGAGGCAGAATTCAAAATGAAGAATATAAGCTATCTTTCCAGAATGTGCGCGCAGACGGTGCAGGGTTAGCTGGATTCATAGACTGTAGTAAGACATAATTTTGCTTGGTTTCAATTTTTAAAATGTACTGAGTAACTTTGGGACCACTTCCTCAAACTGAATTACAGAATTTGACAATATTTAGTGATGGATACCAACTTGAATGGCTTTCAATAGGGTGACAGATATTGTATCAATGCCTATTTATCATGGTAGTTAACATTATCATTAATGTTTTAAAGATAGAATGCATGTAAGGGCTAGTTGCTATAGAGTAATACTCATATTCTGACAATGGACATCCTATTAGTATTTGACTGGAAGATACATTAGACTTTACAGAATTTGACTATGAAAAAAGGCATCTTCATTAAAAGCTGATGTACCTTACCTAGAATCCTTCCAAACTTCAAGCTATAATGTGACTTCATACTGAATAAATTGCTAAAAAGCTGAGGTTTGTACAAAACTCAATCTGGGATTGTATACCTACCTAAAAGTATGTCAATATTCTTACATACCAACATTCTTAATCTCTCTGGGTATTAAATCTAGCAACTGCTTAAGTCCAGTTGATTTCATTTGGTGTCTTCTGACTAAAAGTACATCAAAAATTTAGCTCTAGGAATATGCTTAGATATTAACGTTTAGTTGATAAACTTAAAATTTTACAGCTTCTCATAAAAGCTGTAAACAATTAAAAGGTAAAACAATCCTAAACTAGTTTTTTCTTTAGAATTTTTTTAAAAGATACCTAGTTCTTAACTATTTTATAGTCTGAATTAGTACTGAAAAGTTTTTCTTTCAGAAAATACTTCCTTATGACTGCTAGGGAGAATTAGTTTAAGATATTTTTAAAGTAAGTTGCAACAACAATTGTTAATAAATGTGTGTATATTCAGAACATAGGTTTTTTAGTTTGCAATATACCTTTTAGCATATTGCCTTGTATTTTTCTTAATAGGAATTCAATGGAAGCAACTCTCATACAAATCAGAAACAACCTAACTTGCCCCATGCCTGGTACAGTTATCATTACTTCAGAGCTTACAATTTTGACATCCAGAAAACATTGACTGGTAATGAGATTAGAAGCAGTTTGAGAATGTGCCCATTTTCCCACCCTTCCTTTAACATACAAAGAGAGTGATGTCTAAAGTGACAGGTCACTATTATTTGAATGCAGGATTTCCTTTACTCAGGAAATTGAATGCTGCAACACACAGCAATGTTATCAGAGTCTCTTCTGCAAGAATAATGGCCAGGCAATTAGCCTCTTACACAAATCAATGACTTCTCATATATTGGGTGGCATTTAGATTTATACTTTGGATTTCTCTGGAAAACGGAAGAGAGAGCATGGAAATTCTGCAGGCTTTCTGAAAATGTGTTCCTTGTAGCAGCAGCAATTTTTGAATCGTTTGCTAAATCACTTTGAAAGCTGTTCCATGTGTTGTGCACACTCACATAGCACTTCTAATTGGTTATACACACATTTTCAAAAAGCCTACAAAACATACACACAAAGCTTCAAGGTGCAAATGCTTTAATACTATTTTAGTGAAATCATGCAAGATTTAATAGTCTTAAATCTCCTCTCTAACATGAAAATGCCTATGTGTACTGTATGACAGTGTATATGGGTGAGTGTACCACAATATTAAAAATTAGCCCTTCAGGAAAGTGTCCTGCTCATTTGTTTAAAGAAGTTTGTCTTCTGCTCTGAAATCTTGCACTAATAAAATCATTGTATGTCATTGCTGAATATTGTGACTAACAGTGACTCTGTGATTTTTCCCCTATTCTTCCCCAGTTTTCTGAAACTCTGAAATTGAGGAAAATTAAATACAATTATGAAAGTTTGCCTTTATCAAATATTGTTATTATATACAAAATTGCTAATATGCATTTTCAACATATACATTTTGCTTATGTTCAAATCTAATCAGTTGTCTCAGTGATTTGTTTATTTTCTTGTCACTTGAATACTGTAAAGAAAAGAAACAGGTAGAATCAACAATCCAAATAGAGATATCAAGATATAGAGAAATTGTTCATTATGTGATGGATTGAAATGTTAATTCATAGGAAATTTACATAACAAATATTGTCTTCTATAATAGGCACAAACATGTATTGATATAAACAGCTGCTCTCTGGATGCAAAACTTTGATCGAAGTAATATTTCATATCAACTAGCTTTTTTAATGAGTTTTACTTAAAGCTATACTATCACATCATCTTGCATTAATTCCTGAATAATTAAAATTATCCTTTTTTCTGTTATTTTCACCAAAAATGTCTTACTTCTTACAGAAGCCTCACACAGCGAAGCAGACTCTGGAGAAATAAAAGCTAAATAATTTCTAGAGCAACATAATGGCCCATTTATAACACAAATGTCTTCATGATGCACCTAGATCATTTATGCAAATCAAATAAAGTATATTTTAAAATTAACATTTAAGAACAAGTGTAAAACAGTTAAAAGAGATGCTAGAATTGGATAAAGAGTAAACCCTCAGGGACTTTCAGGGGAATTAATTTAAGGGCCACTTCCTCTTGTAGCAAGTTCTGGCTAAGCAAAAGAACAAGAGCAGAAATCACATAATTACAATCACACATTGGGCCTGATTCTCTCGACAAAGATTCTAACAAATGTATTATTAAGCAATGTGTATAGTAAGTTTTATTCAACAGCTGAATCAGTGAAAGGAATATTATAATTTACTGCTCTCCTTCATAAATAGCAAATTAATTAAAAAGAATAGCAATGCCTTCAAAATATAGTGATCTTTATGTTCAGAATAGTACTTTCACCTATAATTTAAAAACAAAACTTTACAGGTGTTACTTGCTCAGGGTTTAGAATGCATAGCAAATGAAATCAAATATAATACAATTTCAACTTTAAATATTTCTTAGTGTATATTCAGTGTCAGATATCAAAATCTGTAATTTAGTCCAAATGAATGTTTTCTCATCATGCAAATGTAATTCTCCTTTATGCATGACATTGAACTCAAGGCTAATATAATGGTCAAACACCATTGATTTCTGTTCGAAGAAACTCAAATTCTGCAGCCAGACTTAATTATGTAAATTAAATAGAATTGCTACTTATGCTAATGTTGCATAAATTAATTTGCTTTCAAAGCACGAAGTATTATTGTTTAATATGTTCCTCACTGAATAATCACCTGAAAGTATGTTATTAATATGCAGCATCAGATTCGTTGGAAAAACCTCAGGAAATTTCTTGACACTTGATTTGGCCCAGCTTGACTAAGCTCTAGATAGCAATAGCAATAGCAATAGCACTTAGACTTATATACCGCTTTACAGTGCTTTACAGCCCTCTCTAAGCGGTTCACAGAGTTAGCATATTGCCCCCAACAATCTGGGTCCTCATTTTACCCACCTTGGAAGGATGGAAGGCTGAGTCAACCTTGAGCCGGTGAGATTTGAACTGCCGAACTGCAGCTAGCAGTCAGCTGAAGTAGCCTGCAGTACTGCACTCTAACCACTGCGCCACCTCGGCTCATAATCTTGAATGTCTGTAAGGACTTTCAGTCATCCAGGTCATGGTTGTTCCCCAAAGGTGCTTTTCAAAAGGCAACTTGTCTTTCTTTCTTTTTTTTTTCTTGACGTTTCACTTCTCATCCAAGAAGCTTCTTTAGAACTGGGACATTTCTGTCCAGTTACCTTTTGAAAAGCACTTTCGGGACTCTGGATTTTGAAGACATCTCTAAAATGGTGATTGACCTGTAAACATAAAGATAGAATTCCCCCCTTTATGATTTCTGGCACTGGGGGTTCCCCCCCCCCAGAAACTCTTTGGCTGAATTCATTTATCATCCTATGCTTCTTTGAGGCTGGGCAACTACTGATTGTTGACATATCTTAAAAATCTTTATTTTTTATTAATTTATTATTTTTACAAATAATTCAAGGTGGCAAATACATACAACACACACTTTCTTCCCCTCTACGGTGGGTTGGCTGAGAGGGAGTGACTGGCTCAAAGTCACCCAGCTGGTTTTTCATGGCTAAGGTGTGACTTAAACTCAAGGTCTCTGCTTTCTAGCCTCTCTCATGACAAAATCTGAGTCTCAACAACTTTCACATGTACAGGTAGTCCTCGACTTACAACCACAATTGAGCTCAAAATTTCTGTTGTTAAGTGAGACATTTATTGAGTTTTGCCACATTTTACAACCTTTCTTGCCACGGTTGCTAAGTGAATCAATGTTAAGTTAGTCACATGGTTATTAAGTGAATCTGGCTTCCCCATTGACTTTTCTTGTCAAAAGGTCGCAAAAGGGGATCATGTGAGCTTGGGACACAGCAATGGTCATAAGTATGAACCAGTTGCCAAGCGTCTGAATTTTGATCACATGAGCATGGGGGTGCTACAAAGGTTATTAAGTGTGAAAAATGCCATTGTAACTTTGAACTGTCACTAAATGAACTGTTGTAAATTGAGGACTACCTGTAGTTTATCAACATATTGATAGCGCTGTAAACCACCCAAGGTCACTTAGTTGAGCAGCTATAGAAATTAATTAATTAAATAATTGAACACTACTCTGATGATTTGTGTGATGCTTTAAGCATAGCATCACGCTTAAAAAATGTCCCAGAAGTTGCAACTGCTGCAAAATAAATTAAATTAGGCTAATGGAATGGAAACTAATGGAATGTACAGGATGCCTGTAGTAAAAGATAAGACATATACTTTCTGGACTCAATTTAAAGTTTTATTCTAATGCCTAAAACTCAGATCTGCTTAGAATCTGATTGTCTTAGTGCACGGGTGTCAAACTTGACTGCGTCACGTGACGTATCATAATGTATCGTGACTTTTTTGCCTTTGCGGAGCTGGGGTAGACGTGGCCTGCATGTGACACATCCAGCCTGCGAGCCGCCAGTTTGACAGGCCTGTCTTAGTGGGTTTATCCATTATGAACTCTCCAGCCTTAAGATCTGGAGGAGTGAACTTCTGAAGATGTTTTCACAGTCTTAGGCTAACAATAGGAGAAAGCCTTTCTTCTCCACTTCCTTCAGACTATGAATATATTCATTTGCACACTGCATTTGGAAACTCTGTAAAAATGTATTTGTTTCACCAAGATTCTAATTGTTAGTTTGACTTGTTTCCATTTATTATATTTATTATATTACTAATTTTTATTCTAATTTCCTTTATGGGTTTTTCCCCCTTTATTAGCCATTTTAGTACTTGCTTCAGTTGAAAAGCAATTCACAAATTTCACAGACAGAAGTTAACTAGTTCTTGCCTAACACATCCTTTTCCAATCTAGTGCCCTCTAAAGGTTACAACTACAATTCTCAAATTTATAATTAATTTAACTGAAAAATCCAGGCATTGTAATACCAAAACATCCATAGAACATAAGGTTAAAGAAAGATGACACAACCTGTTTAAAAGATACAATACAGTGGATCAGCAAAGGATCATTTTTCATCCAAAGGCACACAAACAAATGAAGCAATCCTATGCCCTTAAGTGTGATTTCATTTCCTGTGTTTGTATAGTAAAAGCTAAATGCTTTATTTATGGACAGTTATTTCTCCAGTTTGCCACAAAAACTTTGTGAGACCAGACTGTGGGTTAAAAAAAAAAGGGTGAATATTATGCATGTCCTATGTTTCTAGGATTCTAACAGTTTTGGTTTGGTTTCTGGGAAACATCCTAAATTAGTATGTAACAGAGAAAGATATTTTCCAATTTACAAATATAGTGCTCGCTTGGGCAGCACATATACTAAATTTACAAATATATATAAAAAAAATGGAAGTAAAAAACACTTTATCTAACAATGCAATTATAAGTTTTAAATATTTTTATTTGTCAGCTATTTCAAAAGCTACTTCTTCCATAAGCAAGCAAAATAAGGCAACCATTGTTTCCAAATACAGTGTGAGAAAAAATAAATAAAACAAACTGTTCTTCTAATATTGTCTATTAGCTAAGGTCAGCAATTTCAATAATATTCTTCTTTAAAACAAATTTTAATATGCCATAGTACATAATTAATACTGAATATCTAATGAGGTGAAAATTAAAATCTACTAGTTCTTTTTCAGACAATAAATGTTAATAAAAGGCACAAGCTTTCAAGAACCACAGTTCGCTTAGAATTTAAATTGGAATGAATTAGAGGGAGGAAAAGGGAGGAGAAAATTGGGTGCTTATGCAGATGCAGGTTATATATGAGATTATAAATATCTAATCAATTAATAAATGTGATGTGTTAAACCACATTCAATTTGTTAAAAGACTTGAAACTTTTTAATGTAAATGAGCTGAGAATCATTGATATAGTTTTATACAATTTTATGGGTTCTTGCAAGCATCTGGAACCTAGCTAAAGGTTAAAAAGTTTACCCATAAAGCATCTCACAGCTTGGGACCAATATACATTTATTTATGTTACTTTCCATTAGGGTCTATGGCATATCGACGATGCCCTCTCGGCACCGCCATCTTGCCACAGCTATGTCATCACAGCCACCTTGGCACGGCCATCTTGGCACAGGACAAATCGCCACAGGAAACTTGATGCAGGACAACTCAAATCACTGATAGTTGCCAGACAGCTGTCATCGTCCCTGCTTGCCCCTCTCTCTGCCTGGGAGCCATCAGGGCAGCATGCTGAAGGAGAGATCTGCAATGCCGAGATTGGAATGGATGCGACCCTCCCATGAGAGTCTGCAGGGAAAAAGAAATGACTGAATGTGGCATGGGCAGAAGGCCTGCCTGGTGGTGGCAGGCTGGATGCGCCTCTCTCATGCAGGCAGCAATGTTGACACAGCAGATAGCCATGAAGGGCAGTGCTGCAGGGGGCCCGTAGAATTGTCCCATGGCAAGTTTCACATGGCAATTTGTCCCATGCTGAGATGACCGCACCAAGGTCCATGGCGACATGGCCATGGCAAGCTGGCGGTGCTGAGATGTGCCAAGTTTCCCATTCCATTTCCGACATGTCACCATTTCCCAAATATTTTAGATACTATCTTTCCTTTTGAAATTATGCTAATTATGACCCATATTATGTAAATTGTGGGTGCCACCAGAATGCTATGTCTTAAAGAGACAGTTCTTAATTCTAGGCTAAAACCCTTGTTAAGCCAGCACAATTATCAAGTGTTGAATCAAAGCTTTCACTGTATAGATGGCCATTTTTTGCAGCACTGGCCACAGGTTTATTATTATTTGTTGCACACTGGTACCAAACGATTTCAGAGCATAGCATGATCCACTCGAGTAAGCAAGTTAAGTGGGTTTTTTTAGCATTTTTAAATGTGTTAAGTGTATCTAAGTGTTTATGTATTATTTTTGCATTGTTTCCCACCAAAGATTAAAAAATAATCATAGCACTATTGCAGAAACTCAGTTTTGAGGAAGTATAAAAAACAAACTATCAATTACTTCACTGCACTCTACTCGATTTGTTTCTGGTAGTTTTTTTATGAACTTATTTTTAATATCATGTAAAAGCAGCATCAATTTAACAAAAATTATCACATTGCAAAAACATGACGATTAAAAAAAACCAATAAATTAAATAATAATGGGATGGTGCGGAATGGGATATTTGAGGGACCTTTTCTCCCTGTTAAATCTCCCTGTTCTAGCTGCTCCAGCAGGAAATGCATTTTGTGGGAGTTTAATCAGGCAGGATCTAGAAGGAAAACCATTTGTGCCATGACCCCCATTCTGTGAAACATCATCCCCTCCCCAAGGTGAGGCTGGCCCCAACCCCATCAGACTTCCAGAAAGCCCTAAAACTATGACAAAAGATGACTATATGGCAACTGAATGCAATTTCGCACATTTTGACACCATTCTCTTTTTTATTTTCTTTAATCTTGCTTTTATTTTATTTTTTAATTTCAATTGGATGTTTTAATGATTTTATGCATTTTAATTGTTTTATTGTGTATACTTTCCAGAGTCACCATGTGAGCTGGGAAGTTATACAAATGTGATTAAATAAATAAATGAATAATATGAACAAGCAGCGTTACTGGGGGGAAAAGGGAGAGGAAAAAATGAGTGAAAAAACCACACTAAAAGTTGATAAGAGAAATCATGGACTTGTGGAATACTGTAAACAGAAAGGCATTTTGCTTTGCAGATAGAAATAGGACTCCACAAATGTCCCTTTCTAGAGATCAAGACAACACAATGTACTCCCAAGTATGATTAACTCCTAAGATTAAAAAAAAAAAACTTGCAATCCTTTGCCAGTTTTAAATATCTAAAAATAGATTCTCCCTGCCATCACTATTACAACATTTGCAGAAAACATTTATTCCAGTGTTGCCCAGTAATGCAAGTACGCTGGTCACATACAATTAATCCTAAAAATTCTCTAATAAGAGTATATTCCATTATTTTGAATTACCATCAGCCCCTACCAACATAGTCAATAATAAGAAATGACTGGGATATAAAATCCTTCAAAACCTAGTACGTTAAATGTATTAACAAGAAGGACAGGATTCAAGCATCATAGGAAAAATGATCTCTTAACTGAGAGAAGAAGATAGAATGCTTCAATTTAAATGCCTGGGATTCAAAGTTAAGTAACAATATTTTGCAGGAACTGTCAGTATGCAAGAATAGAGTCCATCACATATTTCAAGAATGTAAAACTTTTTAAAACACCTAACATCTTGGTTGGATTTCCTAAACACCAAAAAAAAAAAAAACCCAACCCTACCATATATTGGTAATCAATAGTTAGTGTAATTACAACACATCTTTAGTTTAAATGCTAAGGAGAATCCCTTTGAGTGTCGTGTGAGTTACAAGTAATTTAATTCAGGCTTTTTTAACTTGGACCATGTCCCTGAGACTATAATTTTTAAATTCCCAGCCAATATAATCATGCCAACACATCAAGTAGATAGCTGCAACACTTCAGAAGCATTCAGAAGCATTATTTTATGTCTATTAGTCTAAACAGCTTAAGAAAACTCTTCCTCATCCTAGCACCTTCCCAATCTGCTGGGAACACATCTGGAAGGTGCCAAGTTGGGAAGTCTGGTTGAAAGTTCACTTTCATTTTGAAGGGGAAGAAGCTGAAAAAAATTTCAGATGCAAAAAGTGAATTATGAGTACCATTCAAAGATACGAAATGTCATCAATTATGGTTAACCCCCCCCTCTCTCCCCCTCCCTCCCTCCCTCTCTCCTGTAGGTAAGTATGTATGTAGATTAAGGTATTTAAATAGCACTTACTTTTCAGGAAGTATTCATAGAATTACATTCAAAATTCAATTTCATTCCACTATTAATCATTCCTGGATTGTGTCCAATTACTTTACTATTTGGAAAAAAATAGAAAAATGTCCTACCTGGTCTATATTCCCTGGTTCTCTTTTGTTTGCCTGTGGAACATGACAATTTTCTTTTGCAAATTTCTGGACAAGGTCGATGTGCCCAACATCATCTCGTTCTTGAAGTTTGCACATAACTCCTGCCTTCAATGTTGGTGGAAAAGGAAAAAGATATTTAAATCCACAGTCCCAGGACATGACAGTCACAAACTTTGAATTTCACCAAAAACTCATCTTCTCCATTTCACCCTTTGAATTGTTCCAATTTTATGCTGAGCAAACCGTTGTTTCTTGCTTAAAAAAACAAAACAGGCACCAAATGAGTCACACAATCTCCTCTTTCTATGCGATGCTATCTGCTTAACATAGCAGAGGCAATGCTGAACTAAGTAAGCTGCTATTATGGATGCAGCTGATATGCAGGCAGTGCGTTTGTTCCCGTCAACTTGTTTCCTGTTACATAAGAGAAGCCACAGTAAAAGTTACAAATTCATTGGAAAGTTAGCCAAGAACAGCCCTGGAAAAGGATGGAAAGCAAGAGAGTCATTCCTAAAAATAACAGCACAAGCTTCTATTTCACACACTCCACCCTTCTTTGTATATATAACATATAACTATTAAAGTATGTTAGATAAAAAAGACAAAAGATATGTATATGTATATGTATATGATTTTTGTTGTTTCATACATGACAGTCTATATAAAAATAAATGTTTTGTATAGCGATATTATCAAGTGTCTGTGAAAGATAACTAGCAGCATTTTGATATACAAAGGTCTCTATGTGCATACAGACACAATTTAAGAATCTAAAGGACATCAGATGTCTTTTCATATTGATAGCACAGTGATAAAGAAATTGTGCTTATTATCAAGAAGCTCCAAATTTAAGTTACTCCCTAGATTGCAGGGTTCATTGGGTGTTTCTGATCAATTATTCTTAGTCAATCTCACTTCAGAGGGAATGAAGAGAAAACCTCACCTTAAACTTATAAAAAGTTAGAATATAAGTGTAACAATAAACAATAAAACCTGCTCCGGAAGTTTTGCCCAAATGTAGTAATTTAAATCAGATATATGAAAGTAGTAAAATATGGGGAATAATGATACTTAATTGCATTTAATTAAGAAATGCATTTTGTTTCTGTCATGATCCTGTTTACTCTTTGAAGTACTACAGAGTCTGAAAAACCAACTCAAAGTCTACCCTAAAGTGGGTGTGCCACCTTTTTTTGGAATCAAATGCCACATGTGGATCTAGTAGTAAATCCTAAGATGTCAGGAGGTTTATGTTAAGTAGGATGAGGGGAGAAATCAAAACAATGCAGAATGAGCATATTACAATTTGGTGCCCAGCTTGCAATTATGACATCACAGTATCCTGGAGTCATGTGACTGCCACTTGCAACCTTTTCTGCCAACTTCCTACAAGCAAAGTCAATGGGGAAACCAACAGGAGGTCTCAAGCAGGGACTACATGTACATGACTATGGTAACTGGCAATGATTCACTTAATGACAGCAACCAGAAGTGTAGTGATTTCTGTCACTAAGCACCAGTCCTGTCGTGTTTTATTACGACATCATGTGGCAACAAAACTCCAGTCCAAATTACCATTGATAAGTGAAGATTGTTTGAGTGTTCAAAGTGAAAATTTAAATATCTTGATTATAAAGTGAAAAAATGAATATTTTAAACAGGTTTTCCACAAGTTCATTCCCTACAAGATTACATTTATCCATTATTTATTTATCCTGCTTTTAATCAACAATTATATCATAATAAAAATTGAATAGATTCTGAGGCTGAAGAAGAGTGGCCCAAAGTCACCTAACTGCATGATGATTAATGTACACTTTAATTATATTCAACAAACTGGATGTCCTAACAATCTGGGAAGAACACTTGAAACAGCATAGGTTTCTTTCTCTCTCTCTCTCTCTCAATTTTCTTACCCCATCTTTATTATTCTTATAACTAATGCAGGGTAGTGAACGTACCTAATACTCCTTCCTCCTTCTATTTTCCCCCATAACAACAACCCTGTGAAGTGATTGGCTTGAAGCAGTGTCTAGCCCAAAGTCACCCAGCTGGTTTCATATCTAAGACTAGACCATAACTCATGGTCTCCTGGTTTGTAGCCTGGAGCTTTAACCATTAGACCAAACTTGCTTGAAAAGAAAAAAAATACTATAGTGATTCTATAGCACACAGCAAAATGTTGTTATCTTAATAGTAAAATGGTCCAGAATATTATGTTCTTAAAAGCAAAACTATCACTAATAAATGAATAAGCCAAAAGTGATACAAAAATAAATAACCTGAATCTCTTAGAGAAAACTCAGAAAAAATTATTTCCCTTTAAGCTCAATGTCACTACAAAAGTCTGTCTGTCCTTAGAACTATTCTTGCTTTACACTCAGACCTTCAAAACTCCTGCTGGCTACAATAAAAATCACAAAACACTGATCTCAGCTTTCTCTTAACCTTGAGATTTGCATTCCATTTATGAACTTGCAGATGCTCATTTGTCAGTTTGTAACTACAGTATGTATATAAGAAAAGAAATCCTACATAATAGTAAACATGTAGTTATTTCTCTGTGTTTTAGTAAATGAATCAGAATTGGTTAGCTTGGTGAATCAGGCTATACTGTTAACTACAATGGTTTAGCATAAGATACAAATGAACATCATTATTATTAATGTTGTCTATGAATTGAACTACCTCTGTATTGTTCTGTCAGGTAAGACACTCCAAGATATGAGAAATTTAGAGAAGCAAGAAAATTGTTAGGATTCTGACTCACACTTGGCAAACCAATAAAATCTACTGCCTTATTGAACAGAATTATATATACAATTGCTAAATTATTACTTTGTAAACAATAATAATTTTGTTTACAGGAAAAATACATTCATTAGTGCTACCAAATTGCCAAATATGCAAATTAATACATGGTCTTATGCTGGCATTATCGGTTTCATTTCAGTTCAACACCCCCAATCATTTCTATAAATAAAAAATGCGGTATTAGCTAATATGCATGTTACCAATTTTGCAAAATGTTCAAAGTAGTTTTCAGACCAATTAAATGTCTGGATTCACTGAAATTGAAATACTTTTCTTTTCTCTACCCGTGTTTCCCTGAAAATAAGACCCTGTCTTATATATTTTTTGAACCCTGAAATAAGCGCTTGGCCTTATTGCCATGCACTCAAAAGCCCAATTGAGCTTATTATCAGGGGATGTCTTATTTTGGGGGAAACAGGGTAATTCACCCACATAATCTTATTACCATGCTGCTTATTAGAGCAGATGAATACTTAATGAATTCCTTTGTTTTTAAATCTCGAACAACAAAACCTTGAAATGGCATTTATATAAACTCAACATGGACAACAAAAAAGAACCAACCTAATGGTATGGACATGACGTGCAACCAAATGATAAATATGTCAACTGCTCTGTAGTAAATATATAAAGTACTCATTATATATTGAAACGAATAACATGCTATCATTATTTATAGTTTTCCTAATACAGCTATTCCAATTTTGCCCTTCCTGGATAAATTGGTGGAAGCTCTGGACCAGTGGTTCCCAAAGTGGGCGGTACTGCCCCCTGGGGGGCGGTGGGATGACTTAGGGGGGAAGTGCCCCTGCCCCCCCCCACCGTCCCAGCCTCCCTTCCCTACTCCATTCCCCACGGCCCGCAGCCCCAACATGCTTTCCTGCCTTCCACGCGGCCTTCCTGGTTTCCCTGT
Organism: Thermophis baileyi; assembly: GCA_003457575.1. Lineage (NCBI taxonomy): Eukaryota > Metazoa > Chordata > Lepidosauria > Squamata > Dipsadidae > Thermophis > Thermophis baileyi. The sequence goes on from QLTV01000227.1 coordinate 327,563, forward strand.
AGCCACTTTGCGAAGGCAGGCAAGCAGAACGCCACATGGAAGGCAGGAAAACATGTTGGGGCGGCGGGGAAGAGAGGTAGCAGCCTATTCCCTTCCCCGCAGCCCTGCCATGCTTGGCGGCCTTCCACGCGGCCTTCCCGGCAGTCCCCCACGCCCGCTTGCCTTCTGAGGTCGGCGTCCAGCCCGGCCCGGCCAGTGGGTGGCCCTTGGTGGAAATGCAGATGCTGAGAGGGGCGGCAGAAGGGCAAGCGGATGTCCCGGGGCTGCTGCACATGTGCCCACCCCATTTCTGCAAAGGCGGGCAGCCCCCCCATCTTGCAGGGTGATCCAAAGAGGAGAGGGGGATGCTGCAGAAAAGGCTGCCTTCCACTCCTGCCGGCTCCGCAGTGCTTGGGGCTCCAAAGCAGCCCACTGGCTTCTCACCCGGCCACCTGCCTGCTCTCTTTGCGGATTGGCCCAGCTGACCGCCGGCGCCATTCTGGGAACTCGGCCCACGGCGCCTGGTTGGAAGCTAGTGGGCTGCTTCAGAGCCCCAAGTCCCGCGGAGCCGGCACAGGAGGCACGGGTGGAAGGCGGCCTTTTCTACAGCATCCCCCTCCCCTCTTTAGATCACCCTGCAGGGCTCTGCCTTTGCAGAAATGGGGCGGGCGGTTTGTACGGAGGATTGGCGGGGGGGATGCGCGGCCCTCTGGGATGGAGAGCGGGGCAAGAGAAGGCACAATAGCTGCTGTCACAAGATATTTGCCTTTGGGGAGATTGCTTTCTACCGCAGAAGAAAGAGAGAGAGACAAGAAAGAAAGAAAGAAAGAAAGAAAGAAAGAAAGAAAGAAAGAAAGAAAGAAAGAAAGAAAGAAAGAAAGAAAGAAAGAAAGAAAGAAAGAAAGAAAGAAAGAAAGAAAGAAAGAAAGAAAGATGAGAAAAAGAAAGAGAAAAAGAAAGAAAGAAAAAGAAAGGCAGCAAGGTTTCTCTTCCCCACCCCCGTTTGCACTTCCAGGATTCTTTGAGAGAGAGAGAGAGAGAGAGAGAGAGAGAGAGAGAGAGAGAGTGAGAGAGAGAGCGAGGAAC
>QLTV01000227.1:328889-359562 GCA_003457575.1 Thermophis baileyi
AGAAAGAAAGAAAGAAAGAAAGAAAGAAAGAAAGAAAGAAAGAAAGAAAGAAAGACTTATGACCACAATTGAGCCCAAAATTTTGATTGCTAAGCAAGAGCGTTGTTAAGTGAGTTTCTCCACATTTTACAAGTTGGCCACGCCTACCCGGTCACCTGACCACCAAGCCACACCCACCTGAAGGGGTGGGGGCACTGATGATGAGTTTGTAGCACCAAGGGGGCGGTGGACTGAAAAAGTTTGGGAACCACTGCTCTGGACTAACTCAATTGAAAGTCACCAGATATAAGGATTATGGTTAACATTTGGGCAGCTAAACAGGATCTTCCAAAAGATCCTGTCTATTTTCCCATATGGGGCAAACAGAAGAAAGGGATTAAAATTAGAAACATGTATTCCTTTATTTATATATTCAATTTATATGGCCTCTTAGTTGACCTGCAATTTGGGGTGCGTACATATTAAACCAACTAATTAAAAAACTTATTAAAATATACTCATCATTAAATAAGAGCACCAAAGAGTTAAGCTACTCTCTACCAGTAGTGAGAACTTTACTGGTAGTACTTACCCAAAGCAGAAACAGTCAACACAGTGTATTATGATGGGTCAGGTTTGATCTTATAAAATTTTACTGCAATTACTGTCATCAGCCTTCTTCAAACAACATGAGCCAACTCCCATAATAGTTAGTTAATGTGGCCTAATCCACCCCATCTGTTCATCTCAATTCAACATCAAGTTGAAGGCAGCTATCATACATCAGATAATGAAGGAGGCAAATTTGTTTCCGTTTTATTGAATTTTAAACAGTCAACAGGGGAAATCATCCATATCCTCAAGGGCTAGGTTGCCAAGTCCTTTAATTCAAAAGCACATCTTAATTAGTGGTGGAGTCAGCCTGCCACATGAAAATAAATGCAATAAGATTTGAAAAAGGAATTTTTAAAAAAAGAAAAGAAATACTCCTGGAACACAGTTGACAAAATATCACATCATTTTTTTCTTCCCAATTTTTTAAAATAATGTTCTTATTAAGCATTAATGATAAATTCCAGAAAAATAGCTGTGATGTAATTTCTTGCATGAATGGACAGGTAATTTACCATCTTGCAACAGAAATGCACTGTCCACTTGATAGGGATATGTTTTTTCACTTTCTACCCAACATCAGACTATATCTCAATACTAACTATAGCAAAGTTTGTTCCTTGAGCACACATTTCCAGACAGGTCCAAATTTTACATTCCTTTTGAGGAATTAAACTATAAATCTTTATCTTTTTACATGTGGTGTTAAGAAGATTTAAGCTTTGCTTTTCCTATAACACCTGCAAATTATATTGCCCAAAAATAATGTATTTAATTCAGTCATATTCATTTTAATGCTAGAAATCAGAATATGACAATACTACAAATTGATCTGACTAAAAGGATAAATGTAGAAGTGTAATCACACACCTGATTTTCAGGAGGTTAGACTCTTAAATAGCAGAAAGTACCAAACAAAATCATCTAGTTTTGTATATTGTGTAGCTGGATTGTGGGGTAGTATATAAGTATTAGCAATGACATTTGTAAAAAGAGGATCCCCAATCTCTATCATACATGAGTAATTATTTTCTACCTGTGCATCACAGATATCCTTCGGGGGGGGTTGCACTATTGCCTCTCCACTGCAGATGTCATAACTTTGATTCATTGCTAAAGAAAAAGAAAACAAAAAATACACATAAGAGCTTCTAACAGGAACTATGAAAATTAACATTATATCCATAGACTTGCCAGCAATTTTAAAAGCAACTTATTACCACATTCAATATGATTCACCATCTTCAAGAAATATTTTGATTTTATTTGATTTATTTGAAATATTTTAGCAAGTAGAGTCATATTTTAGTACTGTATGTAGTGTAATAGTGTAGCAATAACATCCTGATGTTAACCTCCTGATGTCATAGAATTAACAGAACGTACAAGCAATATTTAATATATGTTAATTATACTTCTACTTTCCTTCCACAGAGACCACTGGTATACTGTAAATACATATTTAGCTACTAACATTAGTTAATTTTCATTCTAGTAAAATAATAACAAAATATAAAAACATCCATCAGTAAAAAAAAAAAATAGGAAAAACAAATTTAAAACAGTGAGTTATCACTACCAGATTCATTAGTGGGCAGCACTAACCGTCAGGAAGAAATCTGGGACAAAATATGTTATGAGTCATCAGTGAAGCCTCCCCATGCTATGAGCCTGCATTATTTTAAATCTCCCCTTTTTTATCTTTACAGGAACTCCTTCAGGAGGCCTTGTCTGCATCTCATTTCCTAGACATTTCCATCCAGAAGGACCCAAGATGACAATTTTTATTTAATTGTTCGGAAAAAAATTTCCCTAACTTTATTGGTACCGTTTGGAAGAGATATAAAAATTTAGGTAGTATATTCATTTTTATTGTAGAGATTCTGCCAATTAGTGATATTTGTAATTTCGCCCATTTATCCAAATCTTTTTGTATTTGTTGAAGTAATTTATTGTAATTGTCCTCTTTTATCAAGGAACATCTCACTGTTAACCAAATTCCCAAGTACACCACCTTCTTAGCAGTTTGGATCCCCAATTTCTCTTCCAGTTCCTCATTCTGCCTGTTAGTAAGATTCTTAGTTAATATTTTAATTTTTCCTTTATTTATTTTAAGCCCTACTACTTTACCGAATTCTTCTATTTCCCTCAATAATATAGTTCCTGTCTCTAAAGGATCTTCTATGATAAAGGCCAGATCGTCAGCAAAGGCTTGCACTTTATATTCTTCCTTTTTAATTTTCAATCCTTTTATTTCTTTCTTTTGCCTAATTTATATTAATAATATTTCCAACGATAAAATAAATAGGAGGGGGGATAGGGGGCATCCCTGTCTCACCCCTTTGGTTATGCTAAAGTCCTCTGTTGTTTCCCCATTTAATATTATTTTTGCCGATTGGTTGGAGTAAATCGCCCTAATCATTCCCGTAAATTTTCCCCAAAATTCATATTATTTAATTAATAAGAAAATTCCAATTTAGGTTATCAAAGGCTTTTTGAGCACCAACAAATATCAATGCCGCTTGCTTTCCCGGGTAAGCCTCGTAGTACTCCAATATATTCATTATAATCTGAGTATTATTTCTTATATGCCTATTGGGTAAAAACCCATTTTGGTCCAAATGTATAATTTTGTTTAATATTTTTTTTAACTCTTTCAGCCATTATTGTGACAAATATTTTATAGTCGGCATTCAGCAGCAAGATTGGCCTATAGTTTTTAATTTGCTGTTTGTCGTAGCATCTTTTGGGATAAGCGTTATCAATGCCTCTGTCCATGACTTTGGTAATTTTGCCTGTTCTAATGCTTCGTTGTATACATGCAATAATAATAACTCATGGCTCTTGTATTTCTTTATAAAACTCTGCGGGAATTCCATCTGGTCCCGGGGTTTTATTGTTTTATTGTTTTTGAATTGCCGCCTTCATCTCTGTCATTGTAATTTTATCATTTAGCCTTTCTTTTATTGTATCCGGTAATAAGGGGAGACTCCTCTCCTTTAAATATCTTTTAATATCTTTCCTCTAACTTCTCCTGAGTATACAACGTTTTAAATAATTTTTGGGCGATACTCTTTCTCTTCCATCTGATAACATATATTCCCCTCATTATCCTGTAATTGTTGTATTATTATTATTATTTTCCCTTCTCCTTCTTTAATTTATAGGCCAACCATCTCCCTGGTTTGTTCGTATGTTCAAAAAAATTATGTCTCGTCAATCTAAGTTTTTGGGTCATTTCCTCTTGTGAGATTAAATTTATTTTATGTTTAATCATTTATTTTTCTCTTTTAATTTTCTCATTTTGAGAGTTTTGCATCCTCAGTTCCAATTCTTCAAGTTTCTCCTGTAACTCTGTTTGTTGTTTCCCAAGAAGACAATTTTTGTGCCCTGGAGTTCGTCCTTTGGAATATCATGTTCCCTGAGATTAGACTTGCTGACCTTTTACAAGGCATTAAAAACCTGGTTTTGCCATCTAGTCTGGGGTTTTACCAAGTACAAATGAACCCATCTTAACCCAACTGAACCCAACAGTTTTGAATGTAGGACTGATTTGAATGTGCGGAATGTTCTCAGCAGTTATTCTATGCTATTGACATTGTGTTGTTGTTTTTTAAATGGTATTTTATCCTGTTTCTGTTCATAATTGTTAGCCACCAAGAATCAAACGTAATATTTATTACGTTAAAAAAAACCAGCCAAATACAGGTAGTCCTGTAGTGAGAAATTTGTTTTGCCCCATTTTACGACTTTTCTTGCCACATTTGTTAAGTGAATCACTGCAGTTGTTAAATTAGTAACACGGCTGTTAAGCGAATCTGGTTTCCCCATTGACTTTGCTTGTCAGAAGGTTGCAAAAGGTGATTCTCATGACTCCAGGACACTGCAACTGTCATAAATGTGAATCAGTTGCCAAGCATCCAAATGTAAATCACGTAACTACGAGGATGCTACAACAGTCATGAAAAATGGTCATAAGTCACTTTTTTTCAGTAATGTTGTAACTTTGAACTAAGCGAACTTTGGCCCCAGTTTCTTGCTAGGGAGTTTTAACCTCAAATATTTCGTGGAAAGGTAAACTTTCTCCACCAATTGGAATGGCCATTGGGGAGCTCGGTGTTTGTCTGCCTGTTTTTTATAGGTTTGTGCCGCTTTAGCTAGCGCTTTCTTGACATTCTCCCAGGTCGCTTTCAGCGTCGGCATCCAATCGGTCAAGCTGACTGAGGAGGGGGGCTCCCTTGGGTACTCAGGCATTGGGACGAAGTCCATGCTGCTCACTACCTTGAACAGAGTTAGTCCCGTGCTACTGTGAACAGCATTATTGTACGCGACCTCAGCGAAATACAGGAGGTCTGCCCAATTGGACTGCTGATAGTTCACGTAGCACCTCAGGTACTGCTCTACCATGGCATTCAGTCTCTCTGCCCCCCCCCATTGGTGCTCAGATAAAAGGCTGAGCTAAGGCCCTGGGAAGACCCAATAGACCATAGGAACTCCCTCCAGAACTTAGCCGTGAACTGGACCCTTCTGTCTGAGATAATTCTTCTTGGTACTCCATGCAGGCGGTAGATGTGTTTCAGGAATAGTTTGGCCAACTGGTGGGCTGAGGGTAGTCCACTGCAGGGTATGAAGTACGCCTGTTTGGAAAATAGGTCTATTACAGTCCAGATCACCATGTTTCCCCCACTTTTTGGCAACTCCACTATAAAGTCCATTGTGATCTCCTCCCATGGTCTCGTTGGCTCTGCTACCGGTACCTTGACACTCTGTAATGATTAGAGTGTTAGATTAGGACCCAGGAAGTTTGTCTTTTACTGTAGAAAGGGATGAAGCTGTGAAGCTCATTGGATAGTACAACAGTTCGCTTAATTCAAAACCACACCCTTACTGCTAACTCCAGTAACCTAGGATATAATCAGGAGGAAAGCATTTATGGAATGTATCTCCAAGCAGCTCCGTCAGATCCCCCCCTCCTCCTTATGGCAACTTGAAAGCTGGTCTGGAAAGCTTAGCAAGTGGACACAGAGATTGCTGACTACATAAAGACGCATACTTTATGTAGTTAGTCAGCAATAAAAAATGCTAACCATAGCAGAATACTAGCATACTATGGTTCACACATTAAATTAAGCTAAAAACATTCTTTACAAGCTACAATGACTGCGTCACCCAATGTTCTATATCAAACAAACTATATTATGGCATAGTGTGATGTTCTAACTCATTTATAAAGTGTCCCTTCTTATTCACACTTCCACCATAAACTTTTTAAAATTCTAGATAATTTCTCTGATGACCTATACCAGTGGTGGCAAACCTATGGCTCGCGTGACAGAGGTGGCACGCAGAGCCCTCTCTATGGGCACGTGAGCCGTCGCCCCAGCTCAGCTCCGCCCTGCATGTGCGCGCGCCTCCTGCTAGCTGGTCTTCGGGTCTCTGCCGTGCATGCACGGGGGGCGGGGGGCATGCACAGGAGCCGCGCGCACATTGCATTTTGGGGGTGCACGAGCACGCACATACATTCACACGCGCATGTTTTGGGCATTCGGTCCGGAAAAGGTTAGCCATCACTGACCTATACCAACGATAGATTTTATTAAAAAATAATGTAAATTCAATCCTTTCAACCACATATTTTTCCATTGTTATATTTGTATATTTTAACCAAAATTTTTATTATACACTTTCACTTCTTGTTCTTCTGTTCCAAATTTTAGTACAAATTTACATATTTTAGTAACTACATATTTGTTATTTGTACATACTTCTATTTCAAACTCAGCCTTACAATGTTCAAAACCACAAATTATTTTTACTTTAGAGTAAATTAGAGAATTTTAGAAATTAATATACAATTGAAACTGGAGATTTGGGGGGGAAGAATAGACAAAAAAGTCATGGACTTTTGTTTTTATATATGCTTTTATACAATTTTTATAACTGCACTGAGATTATTATTATTATATGCAAAATATGCAATTTCGGTCCAAGTTTGATTAATGCAGGTAGGAATAAATATGAAACCTCTGAGCAACCAAATCTTCTCTTCAGTAGGCCATAAAATGCCCTTCAAATTGCTTCAAAATCTTGATTTTCACAAATGTTGAAAATTTGAATATTCTGGAAAACTTTTCCTGTAGCAATGCTTGAGAATCTTTGGGTTATAATAAGACTTCCAATAGAAATTACTATTATGGCAACTGAAAGAATCTGCTCATTCCCTTGTTGAAAGCAAAAGAATGCATTTTTATAATTGAAATACAAAAACTATAGAGCGCGCCATACATCAGTTCAATAATTCCAAAGAACAAAGGATCCAGTCAGTCACACCTCAATTATACCTACATCATTTTTTGCTTTATTCATGCAATAAGGCTCAGCTCCATGAATAAATGAAGGGTAGAATGTTAAACAACATCAGCTTGCTGAAGTGTAATTTCAAATGAATTCATATCCCCATAAGCCTAAGGAATTTAGGATGCTGATTTTTTAATAGCCACTTAAGAGATCGGGATGCTATGCCTTGTTTTTATTTCATTATTCCCTTGTGGGCAGCAAGAAGCATTTTCCTTCAAGATTTTTAACATAAAACAAGTAATGGAGTAAAGGTTTGCTCAAAAAGACTCTGGGTATACCTTACTAATTACTATTGTTGCTAAGCAAAGTTTGTTTAATTTCTTCAATAAGAATAGTATTATCTGTTCTTAATGGAAGATTCACTTAAGATGCTTGATAATCATGTATTATTTCAGTTAAAATGAAGATTACTTCCTAGTAATTCCATTATTGACTTTTATTGGTTTACCAGAAAAAATCCTATGCCAAATTGAAACCTATGTAAAACAGAATTGAAATTAAATTTACTTCCACAAGATGGCTTACAATGGATTTAAAGAAGAAACCCCCAAGAATATGCCCTTGTCTATGATCAGAATTAGCTGCAGTATGTTTGAGGAAAAACTTGAATTATGAAGGGTAACTTTCATAAGTTTATGTGCAGATTCTAGTCCCAAAGGTACTTTTCAACATGCAGATTCTAGATTTTGTTTAAATGTTAGGATTAAAGACTCTGGATAGGAATTATAGATGCTACCACTAACCAGTTATGAAAGCATAGAGGAACTTTTAGCAAAAAGTGTAACCTGGAACTGAATGCCTGAAAAATGTATACTCAAGTGCAATATTATGATACATGAGAGATGGTTATCATAAAAAGAATATTTTAGTGTATTGGGTACTTTCACTCAAGAACAGGATACGTTTCTCTAAGTATCTACTTATCTCATATTAAAATTTGATCCATAGTCTTTGGTTCTCCTACAATGGCCTTCCCTAACATTACTATGCAGATAAGCTGGACCAGGAGGGCAACACAAGAAGGAGGGTTGGGAAACACAATCTGGACCAGGAGGGTTGGGAAACACAATTCAGCAACAGAGTGGTCAATGCCTGGAATACATTACCCGACTCTGTAGTTTCTTCCTCAAACCCCCAAATCTTTAACCTTAAACTGTCTACCATTGACCTCATCCCATTCCTAAGAGGTCTGTAAGGGGCGTGCATAAGCGCACCAGGGTGCCTACCGTCCCTGTCCTAAAGTCCCCACGTATTCGAAAAATATGTACTCAAAACCATGTTTGTATTTATTATATACTCATATTAATGTTTATACTTTGCTGTAATCATATACATGCTTAACAAAATAAATAAATAAATAAAAATAAAATAAATATTGTACAGAAATGAATTTTTAAATTTATAATTTAAATTTATAAACTATAGACTTCAGAGATAAAATTTTAAACACAGACTAATTACTTGTGCCCTATATATTCTGCAGCCAAACAGAATGGAACAATATAACCAAGGAAAGTGTCAACTTCCTTTCTTTAGGTTTTACAGAGTGAACATTTAATATCAATGCTAACTACTTTGTAAAGCTCATAATAAAATGCAAGACAAATAAATTGTTGGAAACATTAATTGGAGAAAGCTTCCCTTCACTGACTCACACAGGAAAAGAACTAAAAGTTTTTAAGAAGATAACAGCTTTCGCCAATGTTGCATATTCTGGATATGTTGGAGTACAAAATTCACAGCTAGCATGGAGACTAACCTATCCAGAAAGCACCAGGTTGTGTAAACTGAACTTTCCAATTATTCTATAGCTCAAATTGTATGTAGTCCTGAATAAAAACATGGGAAAGTATCTCATTTCCCACCAGCCATATCAAATGTTTATCTTATGCATTACGCTCAATATTAAAGCACCAAACAAATATTAACAGTGCTGGCAAACTTGTATTTATTACACTGCTTCCAAAACACCATTAACAATCCAAACAGAAAATGGTATTGCTTTGAAAACAGTGCACAATTAACTAAAGAAGCAGTAGATAGTTAAATAGAAAAGAAAAAGAAGATTGCTGGATTAGCACCATTCATTAGTTGAATGGTCATTCTTTATCTCAAGTTTTCATATTTTTAACATTAATAGATGTGTACAAAAATATAGATAGTCCTCAACTTACGACCATTAGTTCAGCAACCATTCATGATGGCACTGAAAGAAGGGACTTACAACCTGCACAGGAAGTTACACCTACTGCAATGCCACCATGGTCACATGAACAAAATTCAGGTGCTTGACAACCTGACTGCCTTCATGACTAAAGGCATCACCCTCCCACTTTCCCCCCATCCCACCCTGCTGACCTTGAGCCTGGCTTCCTGCCCTGCTGGGTCCCACACCGTCTCCTCATTATTGCTTTCTTTATTTACCTTTTTCAAAAATCAGTTTGGGAAGGAGAATCGGCCAACCTGCTGTGTGGCTTTCCTATACAGTAGCCATGTGATGCCATTCCAGAAGCGGGCATCATTTTGGAAGCAACCATATTCGCAGATCATGAGAACTGCAACCATTCTCAAAGTGAAGCCCGCTTACAGAATGGCACCATGCAGCTCCTGGATAGGAAGACTATGGGACAGATTGGCCAGTTGTCTTTCCCAAAGGCGATCTTTGGAAAGTGAGGTGTGACTCAGGGGAGGAGGCCCAAGACTGTGAAACCCAGCATGGAAGGAACTGGAAGACAGGGTGCCTCAGAGGGTGGGGGAAGATCTTGGGAGGCCCAGAACAGGCAAGTGTGAGGCGGGGAGATACTGCAGTGTGGGCCTCTGCCAGACCTCCCAGCACCTCCCCCACTAAAGACAACCTGTGCTCCACTTCACAACTACAACTGGAAGAGCAGGGATTAGTCTCATTAAATGGGCACCTTGCTTAATGAATACCACAACTTAATAGGTAGGAATAATTGTAAATGTTAACTTTAGGGACATTAGTAAAATCTCATCACTTCCAAAATAAAATAACTAGCCAACAAAAAAAGCCTTTGAAATTCAAATTTTAAAAATTGTGATGTGGCCTGTTTCATACCCTATTATAAAGAATGTAACATTAAGATCATTTTCTTTACTCAAATTCATTAATCACGAGAGAAAGAAGCCATGCCTGGAGAATATCATTATAATGCTTTGCTTATTTAGAAAGAATTTATTCCAACTAACATGGATAACTAACATTTATTAGTCTGATATGGATAAACTAAAATTAGTCACATTCATTAAACATGGAAGAAATAATATCTTTATCTGCAGTGATAGTTAATACGCATTTTCTCAGGTATGTACCCCAAATGACTTAAAAGCCTGGGGTTTTTTTACCACATAGTACTAACATTATTTCTTTTATAATTTTTTTAAATATTTAATATTTAAATATTGATTTATCTAAATATTTATTTATTTTATTTATTTTTATCAGGAACATATAAATATATAATATTTATATTATATATATTATAAACAAATATTATAAACAAATATTTTACTGCAATGGCATTTGCTTGGTTTGAAAAACCTCTTTGTTCTCTCATGGGTTTTTTGGCTAATATTTTCTTAATAAATTCTCTGAAACATAATGAATTCTTGCTGAAGCTCTCCCGATCCCAGTGATGGCAAACTTTTTTTGGTTCGTGTGCCAAAAGGGTGTGTGTTCCGTTTTTCCGAACTTCCAGTTTGCCCGTTGGGCCATTTTTCGCCCTCCGGAGGCTTCAGGGAAGCCTCCTGAAGCCTCCGGAGGGTGAAAACGGCCTTCCCCAAGGCCGAAAATCAGCTGGCCAGCGCACACATGCATGCTGGAGCTGACATAGGGCAATGCCTTGCGTGCCCTCCAATATGGCTCCGCGTGCCACCTGTGGCACGCGTGCCATAGGTTCGCCATCACTATCCTATCCTGTCATCTTCCAGATACATTGGAATATAACTCAAACTAGACAGTTCAACTGAAAGGGATTTTAGAAATTACCATCAGAGAATATTTCACAGCACTAGCTTTGGAAGTCTATGTTACAGGGGCTGAGAGGGCATTTTCTTTTGTGTTTTCAATGGATACACAAATTTGCTTCTAAATGTAACTGATACAAATAACCCATGAGAACAGGGATAGAACAAGCTGCTCGTTCTTTTTAGCTTTCACATTATTGTGAAATGGGCATTTCTTTTATGTATCCATTTCAAATTTTTAACAGCTTTTCCTTTGAAAATGTGCTCTGTTTCAATGACTTTACATAAGATTAGAAGAGATTCTGTTCTTCATAGACAAGCAAGGTTTCTCCCAATAACAAATATCCCAGAGCTCCTACTTTGGCCAATTTCTACAAAATCGGGTAAATATTGACAATTTTGAAAAATATACTTTGGATCCTAGATAAACTACTTAAGCAATGAAAATAAACATCACCTTCAAAATTGAAACATATATTTCAAATTAAGACAATGTACTAATTTATAAAATATAAAAATGCAAGCAAACAGAATAAATCAACAGGTAGCTCTTGATTTACAGCCATTCATTTGGTGACCATTTAAAATTACACCACCACTGAAAAACATGACTTATGGCCAGTGTTCACACTTACGACCCTTGCAGCATCCCTATGGTTACATGATCAAAATTTGAAGACTTGGCAACATATTTATGACAGTTGCAGTGTCCGAGATCATGTGACTACCTTTTTTTTACCTTCTGACAAACTCAATGGGGAAGCCAGATTCACTTAACAACCGTGTTATTCACTTAACAACTGCAGTGATTCCCTTAACTGGGGCAAGAAAGTGGTAAAATGGGGCAAAACTCATTTAACAACTGTCTCACTTAGCCACATAAATTTTGGGCTCAATTCTGGCTCTAAACTGAGGACTACCTATAATAAATCAAGCAAATACATCAAGTAAATATTATTTGGCTGAATACAAAATGAAAAATATCTGACTTATTTCATATATATCAGATATCAAATATCAACAATATTTCTTGTCACATTCATACAATCAATTCTAGTTTTTTCTTTCTGTGATTATATTAAAAAATGTTGTATATAGACAAAAACTTGGTATATTTACCTGATTTTCTTGCTTTCATAGCCAGAACAGTTGCCAGTTCTCTCTGCATCTAGTACATCAAAACAATTGTGTTATAAATATGCTGATGGAATATATACATACATTTATTTTACTATTTATGTTGTTTCCAATGGAACTGCCACACAGTTTCCAATGGAACTGCCACATAGTTTGCCTATACAAGGAACAGTAATGCAAACAGACGGAATTTCCTCTTTCCAGCATCCTGAATTTAAGACTAGAATGGAGTTCAGCTTCAAGCCTAATTATATTTATTGAGATGTATGCTCCACTGAATGCAATGGTGAGTTGAACTATAGCATTAATTAAATGCTATAGGTATTAGCTTCATGAAAAATGTATTTTAAGGTTATGACCAAGCTATAAATCTTAAAAAAAATGGGTAAGATGTGGGGAAATATATAATTTTCATCACATTTGGCACACAGAGTTCCCTCATTTCATCAAACGTCTTCCCAGAAATCACTTATCAACAAACTCAATTAAGCCAGGGTAAATAGAAAAGAGTCTCCAATATAAATCTCACAAATAAGCAACTCACATTGGCCCAATTTGTGAAGGAATTTGAAAACCTAGAGTAAGATACAGGATTGTAATTTTATATATATATATATATATATATATATATATGTACACACACATACATACATATACCCTTTTAGCAGTTTCCTGACCTCCTAACATCATTCATTGCCTTATGTACAACTTTTACATATTATTTTAACTAACTGAAATAAACTACCTTTGACCAAAAGTGCACCTTTGCAATTATTTCCTGCACTTGAACTAACTTGGCATTATTCAACACAGCTGTTTTCATTCAACAGTTCCTTGCCCTTCTATTGTTTGGAGAGAACATGCATTTCCTTTATTTACAGGTTTCAGTCTGACTCATCAAGAAATAAGTACTTAGAAAAAAGCAGTTTTAAATGTACATAACCAAAAGTATACCCTGAACTGGAGAAAGAAAGAAGTGAAAAGATCAGGTTGAAGAGCCACATCACTCACACAGGCATATTAGTTATACACAAACCTTTATTTTACTTTATGTAGCTACAATTCAATTAATATTTTATATTTAGATTATTATTGGTTAACAGTGCTTAATTTAGCAAATGACTAAGTGCTTTTGGTAAGCCCAGTCTATTGATTCCATATAGGAGTAGTCTAAACAAATAAATGCATTTTTTTTACTTTATTTGTACATTACCCATTCCCTGAAGACTCTGGGCAGCTTCCAATCAAAAATACCATCAAGCAAAATCCATCCTCAAAAACAACAATAAACTCTCTCATAAAATAAACTAAATACAGTATCAAAAGAATACTGTATTCAAAAGAAAGGTGTACAAAAACACAAGTCTGGCCATTTAAATGTTCAAACACAGCATGCACTTTGGATAGAATAATAATGTCTTAACTGCTTTTCTGAACTCTGAAAGAGGAGCACTCTAAAAGAAGGGAAGGAGAAGAGTATGGGGATAGCCATGCCCTCTGCAACCTCAGGTTGCTGAGTTTCTCAGTTAACCAAGGATCCATGAGAAGAGAGTTACTGCAATCTGGTCAAACACCTTAGTTGTCCCTTTAACTAATGTTCATGGTCTCAATCAAACTGCCCATCAGAATCTCAGTTCCCAAGCACCTTCTGAAAAACCAATAATTCTTTAAGGATCTGGGACAGACTGATCTAACAGATCCTTCTTCACAGCAGAGAGAGCTGTACATTAAACTCAGCAGCCATTAGTGTGTGAACTATTTATTTTATTTTATTTATTTATTTGTCAACAAGTGCAAGGAAACAGGACACATGAAAAAATGGCACAAATAAATGGATATAAAGAAGCAAAACATAGCCATAAACACATAAAATGAGTAGATACAAATGGGTACAGTACAGTAGGACAGGGACGGTAGGCACGCTTGTGCGCTTATGCACGCCCCCTAATTACCCATGATAAGGACACAAATTCAATGCCCCTCTGCATCAGGTCCATAGTTATCTGGCCCACTCCAGATTCCTTACCAGGGAAGTCTGGTTAACGTGTCCTAACATTCCCAGTCTGGTAAACAAGATCATCACCTCAACAATTAGGTTGAACAGCCTTGACAGAGTCATACGGATGATTACAACTAATCCCTCTACTGTATCTTGGGACCTGTTAATGTTAAACCTGAAATCCCAGGAGCAGACTCCCTAGAGACACTGGCCCCTCCTCCAGGTTTTTGAAATAAAAACCAGAAGTAGCCTGCTATCCACAATTAAATTATGGGTGGGGTGTTGGTTTTTTTACAGACAAACCTGGCATTCAATAGCGATGTAAGAGAAAAGCCGGCAGAGTTAGGGGGCAGAATTAAGTATGTCATCAGCTTAAGAGTCTAAGTCCAACCCTTCCTGAATTCTGTTGATGAATGATTCTGATCCTTTGCAACTGACAAGCCAGAATCCCTGGTGCTTGTGAAGAAGATTAAGAACCTGAGGGAGGGGATTAGTAAGAGCTATCAAACCCTCCTTCTCCAGGGTTGGCCGGGTCTCAGTGTTCCATTTTACCTCTTAGTACCAACTATAATCTCATTTCACTCATTTTTCATTTCACAAAAGAGACTTCAGGGAAGCTTCCTGAAGCCCCGGAGTTTCCGGTTTGGCTGTTTTTCGCCGTCCCAGGCTTCAGTGAGGCCTGTGCGCATGCACGGGGGCAGCGCGGGGGGTTGTGTGCATGCGCAGGGGGCAGCAGGTGGGTGTTGTGTGCATGCGTGGGGGGGAGGGAATGGGTGTGGACACGTGCGCACGCGCTAACGCACGCACACACACCCTTTTGGCACGCGAACCAAAAAAGGTTCGCCATCACTGAACTAGAGACTGCTATGCCTAACATGCCATGAAAGACCACTATGTGGTTCTTCAGATTTTGTTGAGCTTTAATTTAAATCTGCTCTTAAAATAGCAATAGCACTTAGACTTATATACCACTTTACAGTGCTTTACAGCCCTCTCTAGGTGGTTTACAGAGTCAGCATATTTCCCCCAACAATCTGGGTCCTTCATTTTCCAACCTCAGAAGGATGGAAGGCTAAGTCAATCTTGAGCCTGGTGAGATTTGAACTGCCAAATTGCAGGCAGTCGGCAGTCAGCAGAAGTAGCCTGCAGTACTTAATCATAGCAAAATGTGAGGAATTATGGAACTTGAAACCCAACAATATCTGAGGACCACTTTACCAGTTTCTGATTTATAAATTAGTATGGTGTGTGTAGAAGCAGTTAAGAAAAAGAAGTGTCAGGGCAGTGTTACCTCCTCTTCCCTAACATTCCTTCTCAGGCTGATATGAAAGCAGTTCCCTAATTTTATTGAATGTACTGATTAGCGTAATGCAATGATTTTGTAATGTAATGTAACGTAATGCAATGTTTTTCAGACTCAGCAACTTTAAATTGTGTAGACTTCTATTCCCAGAATTCCTCAACCAGGATTCTGACTGAAAAATTTTGGAACCTGAATCCACAAATCTTAAAGTTGCCAAGTTTATAAAACACTGCTCTATTGAGCAATCTCTGATCCATTTTGGACTAAGACTGCACGATCAGTTCTGCAGTATTTAATTTTTCTGTCTAATTCTGGCATAAATATCTATGACAGGAATAAGAAATGAGCTGTTCTCCAGATTTTTGAGCCTAGATGCCTCCAGATCTCATTAAGTACTCATTATATTGCCTATTCTGCTGCTACCTATTCCAAACATAAAGGTTTCTTTTGCATAATTACTAAATAATTTATTCTTTAGTTTTATAATGCAATTACAGTTTATTCCCTTATCTTTCATGAAAAAAAATTCATCCTCAATTGGTTCAATTTTATTTTAAAATATTTATATCTAGCTTTCCCTTCAATATTAGGACTAAAATATACATTTAACAAAGGCAGCATTGAAGTTTTAGTTTTTTTAAAAAAAATGAAAGGGTGGCAAGATAGGCATTAATGGGCAAAGTTAGCAGCACTGCTAACTTTGCCCATTAATGCCTATCTTGCCACCCTTTCATTTTCTCTGATGCATTAAGGGAAAGTGTTTCTCCGATGAATTAAGGGAAAAAGTCTGCAATACTTCATTCTGTTGACGAGACATTACTGGCAGATCTAGCAATAAAAATAAACAATTCAGTCTACATGCTAAGCAAAAAAACAGTGTATTTCAAAGCTATCTAAAATCAAAGAGATCATTATAAGCATGTTTAAAAATAAACACTACAATTTCTACAACACCAGCATGACTGATCAACTATCAGGGATGAAGGGCACCATAATCCAAAACAGCAGGAAGACATGAGGGTGAAAGCTATTTTATTTATGAAAGTTGAGCACATTCTCTTGTGCACATGGCTTCTAATGCTGCCAATTGATGAACAGAAAAAAAACTGTATCTGTTTTAAACAATTTTTTTTTTAAAAAGTGTATCATTTTTACAAGACATATAGCTCAGGATATTTCTTTACTCTTTCTGTTGGGGTTTTGCTTATATATGCACTCAACTGTTAAATGGGGTTTGCATGGAACAAGTGCTGAATTATTAAACCTTGATTTCAGTTGAAATTAAACAAACAGTACAGCAGAAATACTGGCCCACAGTGGTCATTTTCAAATGTCTTGGTCTAATTCTTGGTATTAATGTTTATTTTCATGTGGATAGGAGTCTGAATTAATAGTTTAATGTCTGGTCTTCCTGCACACTCTTCTGCAGAGAGCTGAATAATGTGCTGCCAAATGAAGATATTTTGGGAGCTTGGGAGCTTAAAGTCAGAATTGGCAAAGATGTTCCAGGCTAATGCAGACCAGTTGCACGTGCCCAGTTCCTCTTTAACTGGCTTGAATTCAGTGGGACCTCTGAGAAAAATCTTTCTCAGCAATGCCTTAAATACTCTAAACAAGCGACATGTATTTCATATTCTATTATTCAAAAATATCTCCCACCTTCAGTAAATATATCTTATTGTCCAAAGATTTTTAATACTCTTGCTTCGCATTTTACCTACACTTACCCTGAGTTTTAATAACTAGCACTGTTCTACAAGTAACATTAATTACTATTGCTGTTTCCTTTTCCACTGCTAATCAGTAGTGGAGGATTTACAGTCCAGATACAAATACAAGAAATGAATTGTTTAAGTAACTAATTAAAATCATCCCACAAATTAATCTTTAAGAAAGGCTTACTGCTGCTGTGAGACGAGCAAGAATTTCTGCATTGCTTTCAGCTGTTTCTTCTATTCTTCTGTTATCCCTTTTGAAACAAAAAGCAAATAAAAGCTCATAGTACATCTGAGGTGTAAGATTGGTCTGAATTCCCTGAAGGCACAGGAAAACAGAGAATTAGACTGCTATGACTAAGACATAATGCTTAGGTTTGCCAATGTAATATCTCTGCTCTGCAAACTGCACTGGCTCTCATTTTCCTTCCCAGTACAATTCAAGTTTCTGGTTATCATCTTTAAAGCCCAACACAGGGTCAGGTTATCTGCATGAATGCTTCTTCCTAAGGACACCTACCCATTCTACCAGATCAGATAGGTGGGCACGCTCCTAATCCCTTCTCTTAAACATTACCATATTATGGGAACTAGGAAGTGTGCCTTTTTCATAGCAGCCCCTGCCCTGTGTAGTACCCTTCCTTTTGAAGTTTGGCAGGCCTTTACCCTCCTAGCATTCCAAAAAGCTCTGAAGTCCTGGCTTTTCCCATATGTGCTGGGAGGAGATGTGGTGGATGAGAGGATTTTATGAGGAACTGTATGTTGAAAGTTAGCTTTAGTACTAGAGGTTTTTTTTAAGTTTATGATTTTAATATATTTATTTATTATATTATTTTGTTATTGGTGTTTTAATTGCGGATTGGGAACCGCCCAGAGCTTGATATAAGATGGATGGCTATATAAATCTTTTAACTAAATAATATACATGATTAAAATGTTCCTAACATCAGTACAATCAAATGCCTTTATTTTTATCAAATATGTTTATATTAAGAAAATATAATGTTGTAGGTTTGTTATTACATTTCCTTGAATGGCATAACTGAACAGCAACTTTAATTTAAGAATGGCACCCCAAGGAAATAAACTCTTCAGTTTAATTTCAAGGAAGAAGAATTAAAGTTATAAACCTCAATTATTAGCTTCTTGTGATCAACAGATGGAATCAAGAAAGCCACTGACTTTGCCTCCAGTGGGTACATGACATAAAATACAAGAAACCCAGCAGATTACTGTATCTGATCTCAGTTTGTCCCATCAGTATGTTTCTTATGAGATTTCTTTTAAATCTTATGTTCCGCTGCCCTCTCTCTATTTGTCATTACCCACTGATCATTTTAACAGTCCTGCTTTTTGTCACTATTTTAAAGTAGCATGATGTGATAAAGCTCACATATTGTCCTAACTCATAGATTCTTTAATCAAGATTATTAAATAACCACAATAATACAGATTTATATTATGGTGATGGTACAAGTTGAGGTCACAAGTCAAATTAAGCCAAAACTAAACAGCCTCGATTATGACATTAGTGTTATCTGTATACCTAATTATGTATTAGGTTTGATGTCTTTTGCCCATCACTTAATGCAAAACTAACTCCTAATTGAGACTGAGATAGTAACCTTTTAGTTTAACCAAAATTGCTTAAAAATGAGGAAAAATACAACTTGCATGCTTGTTAGATACTGTGATATACTTGATTACGAAGATACATAAGTAGCACCGGGCTTTATAAAATGTAGAAAGCAGAAAGTAAAATGATAGGGTTTATTGCTATTCACAAGCAAATATTCTGTTCATATATAATGTTAAGTTTATACTTTGATTCCTACATAAAGCTAAATCATAAGAAAAAATACTCTTTTTAACGTAATGGTTTAGATTTATTTTTATAAACCCAAATACAGTATATAGTCATTTTTACAATGGTACTTATATATATAATATTTCACACTAGTGATTTAGGTTTTTCAAAAAAAATTACTTGTAATATTTTTAAATTTTATTAAAGTGTTTGAAAAGGTAAATAATACTCATAACATGCTGTAAAATTCAAAACATATAATGTATATGTGAAGCAAGTCAGTCAGTAACTGATAGAAATATACTTACGGCTTACACATATTAATCCTTGGAGAAGTAACAGGCACCATCTTCAATAGAAATTTCACACCATTTTTCCATCCTTTTTCTCCTTCATATTCACAGAATAGGTATGTGCATTCATCAGATGAGAACTGGTAGAAAACATACCTGTCTAGAAAATATATCTGCTTATCCACTGTTTAAAGAAAAGAAAAGAAAATGATTATATATATTTTTAAAGAAATGGTTCTTTCCTGATTATCACAAGTCAAATAAATACATGCAACTTCAGTCTACAATTCATCAAGTGGAAAGACCTGGCAATTTGTGTATAAACTGGAAAACTATACAGAGTTAGGGGAACATTTGTATGGCGGAACCCCCTCCCCAAGAATTCCAGTGCTGTAGACTAGATAGAAAGATAGAAAACAAATATTCTGAAACTGGCATAAACCAAAGGGAAACAACACTTCCAAACCACTGCAAGACAAATAACATGAGTGTGTTTATATCATGTTTTTCAACCACAGCAATCTCCAACATGCTGGCTGGACACTTCTGGCTGTTGAAGTTCACATGTGTTAAAATGGCTAAGGCTCAGAAACCTACTGGTCTATGTAGTCAATTTGAAGAAGATGGCAAAAACCAATGTACATATGCCAACCAATTATTTCTTAATAAGTTTTTGTGTAGGTAGACCACCAGTGCAGCTTTCCCCAAATAGCATCTTACTACTTATCATACTATCAATGAGTTATGCCTCTTTAAAAAAAATTCATTTTCTGAAAAACTCTTTCATGATAAACTACCTATGAAGACTGGATTTGTTCATTACAAGATGCGAGTTAGGAATAACATTATTATAAAGTACTCTGTTCAGCAAACAAAGCCATGTTAACTAAGAAACTATTCTCACAGCATATACTCAAATGAAATGGTTCCATTTTGTATTGTAGAACTTCTTCACTGAGAGGAAAAAATAAACCGCATGCATATTCTGAGCATACAACTGGGGAAAATATGATTGTAACAAGCTGTTACTGAAAAGTAGCTCTACTTTAGCATGGCTTGAACAAAACGAAAAACTCATGCAACAAATATGCTGATGGATGAATCTGCATTAATTATATTTCTATGCAAGCCCTATGTTGCAAAAACTTCCCATGTTAGTGAAGATACCTTAAGTGTTTTTCAAGAGTCATGCTGCACTCATTCAATAAAGATTCAAAGCCTTACAGAGTACAGTAAGCACAGTACTCCATAAAAAGCAATGAAACATTACATTAAGCAAGTCATACTGAGCTACCTGAAGCTACCTGATAAACATCATAGCAAGAACCAATGTAAAAAGATATAGAGTTCATTATAAATAAAGAAGGTGGATGGAGAGGCCAGACTTAGCAATGGCTTAGATGTGGATGGGTCCATGATAAATATGGTAACACGTGAAAAAAGGTGAACACAGATATATATATATATCAAAGCTATATATTTATTAATGTGTGTGGACATGCCTGCCACCTTTGAATACAAGAATACAAGCTGCCTTCCCCAAAGGGCCTTACTATCAAAAAATGTCATTAAAAATGATTGAAGAGGAGGAAGAGATAAATAATAGGAAAAGGAATGCATATTCAGTCAAAAAAATATTTTCAAATAGCATAAGCATACAGTGAAACTGCTATCCAGATTTTAGAAATTTAATGGAAATAATGTCCAGAAAAAGATGATAGAAATAACCAGGGTGATATATATTATCTGGCATGTACTTTCATGGGCATAAATATCTAGCAAACATATCATTGTAATTATCCAGAATGTGAAAGATACAAATGTATGATAAAGGGAGATTATTTTCAAAATAATGCCCCTCTTTTTTTCTAATTTCTTTTGTATATATTGTAAATCTAATGCTCCAATAAAGAGGAAAACAAGAGAAATCGAATGCTTTGCACAACAGGTTGGACTTGCTACTGTAAAACTGACCTGTAAACACAATTCCCATATTCAGTAGTAGCTGCCAGATACCAGCTGCTGTAGATCTGCTGTTAATGAAAGTACAGCACTTCAAAAGCCAGTCTACCAGTTCAGATCCAATGCAACTTTGCCTAACAAAACAAAGACCAAAGTTGTAATCCTGAAGCATTTACAAGAAAATATGCTCAGTGCTCATGTCAGGCTTACATTTGAATAAACATATATTGTACTTTGATTCATATCACGATGAAATACACTTACCTAAAGTGAAATCCAGCATATATTTAATGAATCCAGATGACACAAATTATGAGCATGCTTTTATATCTAACTTTGCAGTTTAGTGTAATTGTGTTCACTCCAAAAACTGGTTGCATTACAACATCTGCCATGAAGTTTACATATTCAGAAGAAGTAGCTATCAAAACAGTCACTTGAATTTCTGTGTGGCTGCTGTGAATCATTTCTACTAGAACAGCTGTTGAATTAAAATCTATCTAGAAAATACTGAGCGTTGATGTGCTGAATTTTCTATGAGCAAATCCCACTCTAAACTTTTTGCAGAGGCCTAATAGCTACAGCACTCCAGCTCAGGAGTGGGTTCCGGATTCAGGTACTGCTGGTTCGCTCAGGGACGCACCGCGCGGGCACGCGCATGCACAGTACTTAAAAAAAGCTTCTGCGCATGTGCAGAAGCAAAAAACAAGATGGCGGCGCCTATGGCGCTGCCGAGAGAACCAGCTCGGGGACGTGGCAGGCCTGGGTCACTGCCAGTTCCAGCGACCCAGGCCGCCACATTACCAACGGTTCTATAGAGCCGGTCCGAACCGGTAGGAACCCACCTCTGCTCCAGCTGTACCTATTGTTCTCCGTACAAAGACCCAACAACAGATGGCTGTTGAGATTAACTTAGTTCATATATGAACATCATAAATCCTTTAGCCTTAATTTTTCCTTTTGCTTTGTTTTTCATAATTTATACAACCATATAAGAGACCTTCAGGTATTGTAATCCAGTACTTTGTCGTAGCTGGATAGTTAAGAGTGGCAAAGAAAAAAAATTGTCTAATTTGGGGGTTTTCAAACTGTAGATCAGGGGTGTCAAACTTGATTGCGTCGTGGGCCGTATCGTGATGTATCACGATGTTTTTTTCTTTTGCTGAGCCAGGGTGGGCATGGCCTCCACAGGCTGTATCCGGCCCATGGGCCACCGGTTTGACAGGCCTGCTGTAGATCTTGACTCAAAGCTTGAAGCAAAGTCTGACTGACATAGCTTCAGCTCTGCCTCCATAAGTCTCATGGATCATTCCCTCCTTCCTACATTGTCCACAATGTCTACTAGCCCAAATTCACAAGGTTGATCAGATGTTGTGTGCTAAATAAGATTCCATAAAAATATCTATTCCCTTCTGGCTATTTCTCATTGCCTTTTGTGTTTGCAGTTATAGGGGGGAGAATGTGAAGAAACAAGATTTCCACATGATTCCAGGAAGCAAATATGCTTGGCAACAGAATTGAAAGTGCTTGCCCCAAACAGGGCCACCTGCTGCAAGAAAATTAGCAGAGGGAGGGTATACGTCCTACATTGGCTCAGTGGTGAACAATTTACTCTGAGCAATTGGTTTCTTTGATTTAGCACTCAAATGAAAGATGAGATTAATCTACCTAGTGCAAATATGCTTTTGCTGATTGGTCACCTATTTATTTGATCAACTAAACTGGTTTGTTCTCTTTTCTATGCATATACACTGCACATACACACTAGACACTAACTCACAATCCAACACTATGCTGTACTACGGAAACAGAATCCAGATAAAAATCACTAAATAGTAGCAAGATATTAGACTTCTGAATCTCTTTCTAGTGATTGGCCACACTTTTATAGCCCAGATCCAATTCTAATTCAGCTATTTAGCAACATTCAGTCTCAGTAATCAGGCAGATATGTTACAAAGAAACCTGCTAGTGTTTACTGTTGTCACAGAAACCCTGGTTGGCTGCAATCCCAATTTATGTATTTTTTTTTCTGCTGCATCTTACTGTGAGCATTTCAAGAAAGGCCCTTAGTTAGCTGTAAAACCACTCAGGTTTGGGGGAGGCTAGTGGCATATCTTTTTAAGCATTTGAGTGGTTCCTAGGGTCTTGGAAAATAGTAACACCAACAAATATCCTTAAAAGAGCAATTAAAGCACTATTTGGGAATGATTATTTGAGACACAACAGGTGTGTACATTACTTGGACCACTGTCAGAACTTCTCATTCTGCCTGGACAGGACAACAGATGGAAAGTTCTGACAGGACTCTGCTTTTGCCTCATGGCTTTGACACTCACATTTGAATCACTACCAAAATTAGTTCCTGCATTCCTTCATAGCTCGTCTATTCTAACCTAAGACTTAAGGAAGTTCTGGCAAGGCTCCAACTTTGGGTGCACAAGCATCATCTGAAACATAAAACTGGAACACTGCCAGAATTTGTTCTCATAAGCCAGAAAAAAGTCAGAATTTTCTACAGTTGCTGGAATAAACTGCTAACATTGATCCAATAAAAATGTATAGTCAAAATGAGACTGACCCTTTCAAAAATAAAACCCAAATTTCAAAATTATACAAAACTGATCAAGTTTATCATTCTCATTGAAAATATGTTTCTGAATCTATTGATGTATTCTTTCCAATAGATTATAACATTAAAAGGCTGTATTATTACTTTAACATACAGATTAATATTAAATTATTAAAAGTAGTATATTTTTTGTCTATTTCTGATTCAAATCTTTGTTTTTATTGAGAAGAAGAAAAGGAAAATGATACTTGTGTTCTACTTGTGTTTCCCATAGTAAAGATTTTCTACATTAAAAATGGCTTAAATATGTTATAATCAATTATAAATGTCTTACATATTTTAATTAATTAAATTAATCAAACAGAATGGAAATGGACAGGTTCTTTCTTAAACTAATATGACTGCCACGACTCATCTCTAAAAATCTCTATGAAAACTAAGCTAATAACAGAGTTGGACGGGACCTTGGAGGTCTTCTGGTTCAACCCTTCCTCAAGCAGGAAAAGACTAATTCTTTGCTTCCACCCTGTGATTTTTTTACAGATATTTGCAGAACCTTCTTAAACCAATCGTACCATTCCAACACAAAATAGTTTTTCAATTCAACTGAACACATTTAATTTTTTAATTATTGTCTCCCCTTTTGCATAGCTCTGATTAGAAGATCCACTACTGTCTTCTATTAATCTTTCTATGCTGATACCATTATTTTGATTTCTTCAGAATATGTGTTTCTTCATTCTAATGAAGGATGCTGCAATCTTTTCCTGCCATATTCAATTTCTCTCAATTTAAATTGGGGTTTCACATTATCAGTCTTCATATTGATTACCAGCTGCAAATATCTGAATGACCACTAGCTGACAGCAAATAGATAAAGTAGAATCTTAAAAGTGCAGAACAAAGGCTATGAAAGCTGGATTACCAATAAGGCTGATTTTTTAAAAAAATAAAAAATAAAATATGCCTTTGACTTTGATTCAGGACCATCTCACAAAAATTCTAGTATCTTGATTTCTCCAGGGAAGTGCTTTTAATGATGGGGTATGAGTGTGAACTTAGCGCACTTAGCAACATATTAAAGATCTGGAAATCCAACAAGATATGGTTGCTTTTCCCAAAAATATTTATTTGAGCAAACTCCCCCTTTTAAAGCAGTGACATATTTATATCAAATAACCATCCCCAAAATCCAAGAGACAGTAATCATAGCATACTGCAACACACTTCCTACAGCAGTTTTGGTGGGCTAATACCAAAAAAATACCATACAAGCTGAGATTGGGCCCCTGTGGACATTGAAATTATAGCTCATGTCCTGTTATACTGTATCTTCTATAACGACTCGTGGGCTCAATTTATCTAGTAAACCATCTGGGAAATATTTATGTTTTTTTATGTGCAACTACTATTATCAGATCAATATGAAGTAATTTCTCTGAATGTGGCCAAATTCTGTTATGCTGTATGTAAAATTTAGGCAAACTTTAACAGCCCACTGTTAATCCACCACAAATTGCAACATATTATTCTGTTTTGTATTTACACAGCACCATAGGAATGCTTTAGATTAAGAAGTATCAACTTGGAAAGAGATCAGCCAAACCAGAAATGCATGGTGACCAATTCAGATCCAATGCAAGTGAATGAAGGAGCAACCAGAAATGATGTTTAGTTAAAATAAAAAATACACTGTTACCTGCAAGGCCCCATCAGAGACATTCTATCTTTTATCAGAGCAGAAGCTTGTAACAGAAAAACATTTCTAAGAGCTCTTCCAGCACACAAGGCATCCTCTCCATAAATCTAAAGGAAGATAAATTGGACAGACAATAATTTTTGCAGTTTAGACAGTTATATATAGCATTACAACTAGATAAAAGTTGCAAGACACAGCAAACTAGTGCCTTTTAATTTCATTAACCTTTTAAAATATGGTTTTACTTATCAGTAATAATTATATATTAAAATTTTATTTCACACAGTTAATGCTGCTGCATTTAAGTATAAAATAGCTCAAAGCAATGAAGGAATGTGACTAGAGTTTCTATAATAATACAAATATAGAAGCAACAGTAACAATACCTTATTAGGAGGATTTTCCACATAAGGATTTGAAATTCTCCTAGATACAATCTGTAAATAAAAATAAAAAGTATAACAATAAGGAATAATATAAAGCAACTAAGATAAATAAAACCATTTCTTACCAATCACTTGACACTGATATTTTGCCTATAAAATACTGAAGTTCTTTTTGTAGTACTTTTTAAAAGAAATGCTTAATTCTTCCCTAAATTCCAGAGACTTTTGGGGTCCCTTTAAACTGACAGATTTTTATCAACATTTTTAAAATTAAAAATTCATTTACTTTTATAAATAGCCCTTCATTATTACTTTATAATTACCTTAAATTATTAAGCATTACCTTAAAGTGATAAATGCTCCTACTTATCAATTAATCAAATTTTTAGCAACCTATTGTTTTAGGTCCGCTTTTTGGTAAGGTAAAAAGGACACCATATGATTTTCATATTTTTTCTTTTCTTCCCCCTTCCTGGGTTGCCTTCTAAAAGAAAGCTACCACTATTGCAAAGGACTGCTTAATACAATGTCTTTGCTAATAGTCTTTAGTCGCCATGTTGTTATAATGACCATTGGGACCAGAACTTCTATTGCTAAGCAATGTAGTCCTAAAACGGGACATCATGTGACTGCATAACTTAACAACAGCAATCCTGGCACTCCCTGTTATCGTCATTAAAGTGAGGACTTCATGTAACTGCAATGTGGGTCCCCCTCATTTAATGACTTTGTAACTTTGAATGGTCACTGCAGGTGTAGTCATAAACTGAGGACTACCTGCAATTTGGTTCCCTACATGTATTTAGAATAAAGGAACATGAAAGGGGGAAAACAAGAGATCCACTTACAGTAAATCATAAAGAGAAAAGGGTTTGTTCTTGTACATTTCAGTTTGTGTGGATGACTAGAACCTTCTGAAAGATTGGTGTCAAATGTCTCAAAACTCATTATTTTCAAAAGAAAAAACAGTTCCTAAATAAACTGAATGAGGATGGTGATGGCATTCAAGTGGAAAAGTGCCACGTGGTATGAGATAAATGCCAAGATGATTTTGGCAAAGTTATATGGTGTTATAAATATCGTCTTTGTGACTGTCTGTGTATGATTATAAAGAGGAACCTCATGGCTTTGAGCCATCTTCTACTTATACAGTGTAAAGTTAATGTGAAAACAATGTAAAAGCCGGCTAGGTGACTTTGGGCCACTCTCACAGGGATTGTTGTTGTGGGTAAAATAGGAGGAGAAATAATTATTAAGTATGTTCACAACTTTGAGTTACTTTTGAATTACCATACTATAATAAGGGCAGGATAAAAATCTAGTAAATAAAAAATATATAAATAAAATCCAGATACAGGTAGTCTCACTTAATAACTCCTCATTTAGCAACAGTTTGAAATCATAACAATACTGAAAAAGCAACTTTATAAGTGCTTGCCTTTCCAACTCTCTCAGTATCCCTATAGTGATTTGGTCAAGATTCTGGCACTTCACAGCTTTGCATTTACGACTATCATAATGCTCCACTGTTACATGATTGCCATTTGCATGCTTCATGCCTGGCTCCAACAAACAGTCAATGGAGAAGTTGGCAGTAAATTTTTGCAAGTCCCTATCATATGATATCTCACTTAATGACTGCATTACTTAGTAAAGGTTCCAATGGTGGTTGTTCAGGGAAGACTACCTATAAACGATATTTTTTAATTCAATATTGCTTTCTGATCCAGTATAGACCAGATACTATTAGGTGCTTTTTACAAAAGTGAGAATAGCTTCTTACGGTAGATATAATCAATTATCTATTTTCCCATTTCAGTATGCTAAGGCAATATTATCTTAACCACGGTGTTACTAAACCATAAAAGCTGGGTTCATGCATAGTATTAAACCATAAATAAACACATATATGTTTAACTATATATGAAGCTAGCTATTGTTCCTATAGTAACCAACTAGAATTTCTGGAAAGACCATAAGTTGGAGCTTTTTTTATTTATCAAACTGACGTGAAAACGCTAGTCTTCATTCTATCATTTCCAACAACCAACCTTCAATGGCTTATTCTCTTTGAACATTGTATAGCCATTAGCAGAAAATAATTCATAGATCTGTCTAAAGAACAGTTACCTTCTTTAGTGTACTCTATCGTGCTCATTCCAGCACTCATAGTGAGTTAGCCTGGCCCTGTAACTGGAAACTTATTTGATTAGAATAGTCTCCTATGGTTCATAGTTACTATTAAGACATAAACCTTATTTGGCAACTAGTGGCTGGATTTACACTTTATGCTAGGGCGAAACCAAGCCAATTTTTATTTAATATGATGTATAAATGAAATTGATTTATGTATCACTAACCATGTATGCCTGCAGCTATGCACTGGAACTGCTTTATGCCAAAGAATTCAATAATTTGACCCATCTCAATGCAACGTTACAACCACTATGGTTTAGATTGTCACAATATTTTCCCTTCACTTCCCAATGAACTATCTTAGATTAGTACAAAAGCAGAGGGACTATTTATGAAAACATCTCTACAGCAGACCATGTGCAAATTCCAGGTGAAATATCCATTTCTGGGCATTTTAAAGTATTTTTAGACTTATAGTTTATAGCTCTTAGACCAAGTATGTTGAGATAATAACATAGATAATTCCTATCACCTGAGCTTCTGAGGGAATGGCTACATGGAAATGTAATATAATCAGTGAGTCAAAAGCTTCCCAGGGAAGGAAGAAGTGGCAGCATGTAATAACTGATCTTGCAGTAAATCCCACAGACAATAGTCACCAGCCAGAAAGAGAACACAGAAAGGAAAAGAAGGAAAAATCAATCACTTTCAAACCGTTTGGATTTTATTGCTTCTTATGACACCAACAATTATGCTGAATGAAAGCAGTACAGATGATAAATGTTAAGGCCTAACTTGTCAAGTATGGTCTACTGAAACACATTGGGCTGGATTCAAATGAAAAGATAAACCTAACCCAAACCAACCATTTATGGCACGGTGCAGTATATAAATCCAGCTACTAACTACAGCAGTTCCCAAATTTACATGCAAGAAGTTTTCAACACTTGGAGATAACAGAAATTGAACATGTGATCTACCATCATTATGCCTTCTAAAAAACAGACAAAAATTGGGCAAATGAAAACCATTCTATTAATCTTTGGAAATTAGAAAAATGTGATTTTGGGGGAGGGAATGAGGATTTTTGCTCCCAATTACTTAAAAAAAGTTTTAAAATTCACAGGATTATTCAAAATGCATCTTATTTGACTAAAACACTCAATACTCAAAAAAGGGATATCATCTAGAGAAGATGAGGATAGAAATAATTTATCTTCATTCTCTTCAATATTTTATTTCAGGTTTCATTTCATAGTATTTTGACCAAGAAACTAAATAACTTTCAATAAAATGAGGATCCAGATTGTTGGGGGCAATATGGTATCATCATAAACCGCAGAGAGGGCTGTAAAGCATTATGGATATATAATGCAGTATATAAGTAAGTACTATTGCAATTAGAAGTTAAAGGCAATGAAGCAAAAGAGATCAAAAGAAATCTAGGTGTGTTACTGATCTATGGTTTCTCCCTGCAGCATACTATCAAAGATTTTTCTTATTATATGCTACAGACTAAAAAAAAAATGGAAATCTGGATAACTTTTCTATGTAGATTAGAAAATTAGTGTAGAAAAAAAACTATGTAAAATAAACGGTCTGGAAACAAAATTTGTTGTTGTTACTTAATATGGCTCTGACATATTTTTAATAACAATGACATATTTTAATGACAATGAATTGCTATGTTTTGTTATTTAATACATGTTCAATTTTGCAGTCCACTTGTTCTATAAGATCTACTTCCTCCAATCTTCCTAACAATTTAGAAAAAGGCTATTAGAAATAGATTAGCATCTCCACAATTACTGGATCATGGTTGATTAAAGGCTATTATTATTACATTATCTCTAGAAATTTACAGCACAGAATGAAAATATTTTGGATAATAGTTGGAAATGGGACTAGAGAACAAATCACAAATAAAATTAACATCTGTCCTTTAATTTATTTAGGCTTACAGTTTATCGATGAAAATCTCAATCCAAATAACAGTAAGGGCTGAATGAAATCCCCAATGAACAACATTAAACCACTATTCCGTCTTGTTTTGAAATGAAAGCTTGATGACTTCTGAAGTCTGGAGCTGTAGGTTTATTCATTTGATTTATCTCATTGTATGGATGGCTCATTATCTGCAGATTAATTAACAGAGACCAAACATCCATAATCATATATCCACATGTATGTGCATAAAAAGGCAGACATGCTTTTGCATATACTTAGAATATTTAAAGGTTAGGTCTGTACAATACAAGTGAAAAATAACTTGTGGCAGATATTACTGTGTGAATGTAGTGGGTTGTCTGGTTTGATTATGAATGGAAGAATATGTCTGATTGGTTGTATTAGTGAGAATGGGGGAGCCTGGGGAGGGAAATGGAGCCCCCTCTGCTGAGTGTACTAACAGAAGCAGATGGGGGCCCAGATCTGACCCTGGGCTTGATATGAATGATATTGTTGGCCTGCCGGATAGAGGGGGGGGCAGTGAGGTGGGGGATGGGATCTCAAGGAGGGTGGCGGGTCGGAGCATCCCAGTGGTGGTTGGGAGAGGTAGGTATGGCGGGAACCGAAGGACAGACCATGTGTGGAGAACTAGTACTCGCTGTATCAAAGCGATTGCCTGTTCTGACCCTTCTGGTGACTTGGGTTTTCAGGGCCCTGGCCTCAGGCTGCTGCTGCTTAATGCCAGATCGATTGTGAACAAAGCCCCTCTCGTCCGGGATTTAATC
>QLTV01000227.1:370704-388371 GCA_003457575.1 Thermophis baileyi
AATTAGCTCTTGGAGAAGTCATTAGGCTAGGGGCTCACATACTTTTTCCTCCCTGCACTGTGAATGTTTACATGTTATGTTCAATTAAACCATGGCAACATCTAATGTTTGTGTAATATTATTTTAAGCAGACTGTGTTTTTCTATTGTTGTGACTTAGATGACGTTCAGAGCACATTTTATGACCAATTCATGCAAAACTCCACGTAATCCCAAGGGGTTCACATACTTTTTCTTGCAACTGTACATTCCTATTAAAACTATTTCTAGGACTGTTCTTTGATGAGAACAAAATAGAAATAGGGAAAACAGATATGATCCTAAAGGCTATGCAATAGCTTGGTAGATCATGGCTACCTATGTATATTTTAGATTTATTAATAATACTTCAAGCCAGGGGTGAAATGCTACCGGTTTGGACTGGTTCTCCCGAACTGGTAGTAAAAAATGCTACCGGTTCAGGAGAACCGGTATTTGATGATCAGCTGGGCGACGATCAGCTGTGACGCACGATTTATATTAGCTAGAATCGTCGGATTTCCTGCTTTCTAGCTAATCTAAATCGTGTGGCACAGTGGATTCCCCCCCCCTTTGCTGTTCTACTTACCTTTGCAGACTCGGAAGGCTTCAAAATGTTCCTTTTTTAGCGCTGCGCGGGTGCGCCTCAGGCACACATGCGTGCGCTTGGTAGCAGACTCACAGAACCGATAGCAGACTTTAGAGGATTTCACCACTGCTTCAAGCCAAATGTAGTCAACAGCAGAAGCTTACAATTATATCCAGATTCTGAAGGAAGGATCAAGGCACAAGTTTCCTCATATTTTTTCCACTGAAAGAAAAAGTTGTTCTGGGAATAAATGTACCTCCTGGAGTACTTTCTGATATTCATTACTGCAGTGCAATAATGAATATCCAAAAATAACCTTTTCCACCAATCTGATAAGACTCTTTCCATATATTCATGTATATCATAATCTTAGAGATAATGAAAACTGTAGTATCGCCAGTGTTCCTTTCCCCACTGTCTATGCTTATTGGATAAAGGAATGTCCAGAAATTACAAAAAACTATGCTTATAACTCTTTATCATGTGGGAGGGCAATCACATAGTATTCATATGAGCAAATAATATTCAAAAAAAGTTTTTACCTTATATCACAGTGCAATCAAATAACTTTTATGTATATAGAAACATATAGGCTGGTAAGAGAACTTGACACTAGTTAAGTAATGAAATGCTGTCAAATAAATCAGCAGGCGCAAATCTCAGAATGATTTGAGTTCTAAATCCCACAATGAAACTAAACTAAACTAAAGTAACTAAGCCTGTTAGGGAGTTTCAATCCAAATAAATGGTGATGGGGAGATACTGCCAACCCCAAAAGTAACAAAGCAATTTCTTAAACACTGTTAAAAAAATAAGACAAGCATTTTTGCTACATAAAAGCAATGTTTCTTGTGTCAACTAAAAAGCAATACCACATAAGGGTATTGGTTATAGCTTATTTCCAGTGAGAATACTGCTTCTCTTCTAAAAGAGACGGAAATTTTTGATGGAAATGTCTTCATCAGAAAGAGAGGCACATAAAGGCAAATCAAGGTTGTGTTTTGCCTAGAACTGGCTTCCAAACTTTCATACAAAGCTATATTTTTAATAACAAGTCCTTTACAGCCTGCCATGAATGAATCCATAATGGTTTGGAAATAAATTAATTGCAGCATAAAACATTATGTTGATAAATCTGTTGTAATACAGGAATAATCCAAAAATAATAAATCTGATAACAGATAAATCTGTTGTAATACAGGAATAATCTTCATGAAGTATGTTTAAATCTTTTATAGTAAGAATCATAACAGGTCTAAAGGTCAAACAATATTCACATTTTCCAATCCAGTTTTAAAGATAAAACAGGAAGATTTCTAAAGTCTGCATATGAAATGTATACACGTAATCCTTGATTTATGACAATTGAGCCCAAAATTTCTGTTGTTAAGTGAGACATTTGTTAAGTGAGTGTTACCCCATTTTATGACTTTTCTTGCCTCAGTTTTTAAGTGAATTACTGCAGTCAATAAGTTTGGAACCTAGTTGTTAAGTGAATCAGGCTTCCCCATTGACTTTGCTTGTCAGAGGGTCGCAAAAGGTGATCACATGACCTTGGGACACAGTAACGGTCATAAATATGAACCAGTTGCCAAGCATCTGAATTTTGATTATATGATCATGGGGATGCTGCAACTGTGAAAAACAGTCATAAGACCCTTTTTTCAGTGCTGTTGTAACTTTGAACGGTCACTAAATGAACTGTTGTACGTCGAGGATTATCTGTATATAAAAAGAGTGTTTAAAAACATAGCATTGTTTTACACATATCAAGATGTTAGCTTTGCAATGTATTGGCATCACCTCCAGTCAGTCAACAATTTGAATGGACAAACTTTGGCTCACTCCTAACATGACCATTTAGTTCTCTAGGGTTCAGGGATATTAGCATTCTTGGTCTTGAATCAGGCTGCACCTTCTACATTCAACACTGTTGGGCAACTTGCCATGGCACCTACCTTGTAGAATATTCTCCTCTCCCAGAAGTGGGTCTAACCCCAATTGGGCCCTGCTGTTTAGATCTCTCAAGATTTGGCTTTGTCACCAGGCCTTGGTGTCCCAGGGGATCAGTGAAATGATAATTCCATCACTGTGGTTGATAATTACTTTCTCCTGTGCTGTACCATTTCTATTTTTTAATGATGTTTGTGTGAAATTTTAACAATGACTGTTTTTATGTATTGTTTTAATTCATTGTTGAATGCCACTCAAATTCACTTTTTGTGAGATAGGCAGCTATATAATTGAAGTAAGTAAGTAAGTAAGTAAGTAAGTAAGTAAGTAAGTAAGTAAGTTGGGGGGTCCTTCTGGACTTGCAGCTATTGCTGAAAGACAGGTGAAAGCTGTGGCCAGGTGGGCCTAGTCTAGGTTCACCTGGACTAACCTTTGCTTGGGAGGCTCTTGATACATGATCTCCTAATGACAATTATTGCCATACAATCTACATAGGGCAGCACTTGAAGATCACATGGAAGCTATTACTAGTTCAGAATGCCGCACATGAAGAAAAATGGATGCCTGCTGGGTATCACTATTGCTACATAAACTGCACTCGTTGCCAGATGGATTTTGAGTACAATTAAAACTGCTTGTTATTAACTATGGGTACTCCTCAGTTAATGACACTGAACAAGAGATCTACAAAATTACAGCTGCCCCAGCACCCTCCTCTTATGAAGTTGCAGCATCTTTGATCACTTGTGATTTGCCATCTTCCCTGCTGTCTTCCCACAAGCAAAGGCAATGGGGAAGCTGGCAGAGAAGGTTACAAGTCACTTTGGTAAGTTTTTCTCACTCTGTAGCAGCCACTCCCCATGTGTGCTAGCTCCTTGCACCCCTTCCCATACTGTGCAACAGTCACCCCAGGCCCCACTGCACTCACAATACAGCAGCCCATCATGTATCCTACAGCAGTCACTTACTTGCCCGTTAACCTGCTTATGAGCTACCTGGGATTTCCAACTTCCTGCCAACTTTGCTATTGACTTTATTTGCTGGAAGCCAGCAGGAAGTTGCAATGAGGTCCTCACTTAATGAACCACAATCCTCAATAATGACAACTGGATGTGGCAGGATTGCCATCATTAAGCATGCTGTCATGTGACATTGCACTTGATTGAAATTTCAGTCCCAATTACAGTTAACCTAGGACTACCTACACAGAGCACTCTAAGGTATTGATATATGCCATCAAGTCATTTTTAATTTTTAGTAAGCATTTAAGATTTTTCTACGACAATCTGTCTCCACTATATGGCACAAAGTCTGGATCCCTGAGGGATCACTTTTCTCCAATCACTGTCCACCCAATACATTCTGGCAGAGTGGGAATGTTCCCTCCATTAAATGTTTCCATCTTGTGGGACCCAAGGAGCTATGCCTTCTATGCCAGGTGGTCTACAGCAGCGGGCCCCAAACTTTTTGGCACCAAGGACCACTTTTGTGGAAGACAATTTTTCCACACACTGGAGAGGATGGAGGAGTGTGCAACCTAGATCCCTCGCATGTGCAGTTTACAGTAGGGTTCATGCTTCTATGAAAATCTAATGTCTGATGATCTGGGGTGAAGTTGAGTTGGTGATGCTTGCACTGGAGAGTGGCTGCAAATACTGATGACCTGCCACTCACCTGCCACTTACCTCCAGCTGTGCGGCCCAGTTCCTAACAGGCCAGAGACCAATCCGTAGCACAGGGATCGCCCCTGGTTTATGACATGATACCGTGTTTCCCCGAAAATAAGACCGTCTTATATTTTTTTGAACCCTGAAATAAGCGCTTGGCCTTATTGCCGTGCACTCAAAAGCCCGATTGGGTTTATTATCAGGGGATGTCTTATTTTGGGGGAAACAGGGTAGGTTTTATCTATTTTATGGATTTTGTCTTCTTTTGTTTTATGCATTGGCCAGAATTCATTGGAGCTGGGTGGGTATAATAAATTAAGTTTTTAATCCATGACTGGAAGTAACATATTGTACTATATTTTCAGTTGTCACTCAGCTGCCTTGTTATTTATTTTCCCATTGTTTTAGAATTTCATTTTGCAAAATATGGTGTGGCAACAGTAATTATATTTTATACGTCCTAGAGTAACAAAGAAAGGTTTTAACTAGGATGTGTTAAATACATTATTTGCAAGCCACCTCATCACAGAGCTTTAAAATACCATATAAATGTAATTTTCATAACTAATTATTAGTATAGAACTATGAGTACACACATATTTAAAAAGAATTGTCTCATGAATAATCATTGTGCTATTTGAATACCATGTACAATCTATCCCCATACAGAATTTAATATCCACCTTCCCTTAAGGATAGTGTCAGAGGACAGGCACGCTCAAGTTAGAATTAATCCTTCAAAGCTTTTACCAATTTCACACAGAGATTAAGGAGAGCATATGTATTTAAATTATATTCTGAATGTACATTGAGATAGGCTGGATTGGAAGATGTTCAGAGTTTTGAAATTGGAAGGAACACCAATAATCTGCACTGTGCACTCTTGATGATTAAAAATGTAAATGATCTGGAAGTTCTAATGAAGTTAGTTTAAAGAATCCAGTGAACAATGTGACTAAGATTAAAGTGCCAGCCAGCAGGCACAGCAATAAGCCATTGTGGATGTGGATATTGCCTCCGAAGGACCATGTTGATCGTCTTCCTTGGTTCTGGGGGGAGAAAACTTAATCCCCTCAGAATGGGTTCGCAATTTGGGTGTCCTCCTGGACTCACAGCTGAGATTAGATCAACACCTGACAGCTGTGGCCAGGGGGACCTTTGCACAGGTGCGCCTTGTGCACCAATTGCGGCCCTATTTGGATCAGGAGGCTCTGCTCACGGTCACTCATGCCCTTATCACCTCACGACTTGATTATTGCAATGCGCTCTACATGGGGCTACCCTTGAAGTGTCTGGAGACTACAATTAGTCCAGAATGCAGCTGCGCGAGCAGTCGTGGGTGTGCCAAGGTACACCCACACGAGTTCCATCCTTCGCAAGCTGCACTGGCTGCCGCTTGTGCTCCGGTCACAATTTAAGGTGTTGGTTGTTACCTACTCTGTGGAACCAACTTCACCCCGAGATCCGTACTACCCCCACCTTACTGGCTTTCCGTAAAGCCGTTAAGACCTGGCTTTTCCGGCAGGCCTGGGGCCAATAATGGACTGATTGGCCCATGTATGTTTGTGTGAATGTTTTATTTTAATATTGATGTATTTTTAAATTGTTTCTATTGCTGTCTTTTTTTATTTACTGTGAGCTGCCCAGAGTCCTTCGGGAGTTGGGCAGCATACAAATTTTGCTAAAATAAAAATAAATAAATAAATAAAATTGTATTGTCAATGAAATCATTGAATTAATTGGTGAATTAATTCTATGTTTTAGGATCAACTGTAAATAAAGCAGCCAAGTCAAGAAATACACTGCAAACCAGCACTTGGCAGGATAACCATGAAGGCCTTGGAAACACATTAAGATGCCAGGGTATGTCTGTATCTGCAAAGATTAAAATTAAGGCAATGGGATTCCCTGTGACTTTCTATAAAAATGGGGGGAAATTGAATTCTTGATGAAGCAGGATAGGTCTAAATATTTTTGAATTCTGGTGATGGAGAAGACTCCCAATAATTCCATGGATAGCTAAGAAGACAAACAGATTGTGTAACAAATCAATCAGAGTTCTCACAAATATTTGGGATGTATTATACAAAGGTCTAGCTGTCAGGAAATGTGTAACAGTGGAAAAGATGGAAGAAAATAGAAGACACCTGCAGCAGGGTGGACTTAATTACAGCAGCAATTGAAACATTGCTGGAAGACCCTATGGATCAAGTTGGGGACAGATCATCCTACGAAAGGACTATCTACCATATTTTTTGGATTATAAGGCGCACCGGAGTATAAGACGCAGCAAGATTTCAAAGAGGAAAACAAGAAAAAAAATAGTTTTTGCCCTCCCAGGCCCCCAGGAGCACTCTGCAGGCTTCCCAAACCCTCTGCGCATCCCATTTTTGCAAAAAATGGGCCCGTTTTTGGCCTCCCGAACCCCCTACGCATCCCATTTTTGCCCTCTCCAGCCCCCAGGTGCACTCTGGCCTCCCAAACCCTCTTCACACTCTTTTTCCGAAAAAAAGGTCCGTTTTTCACAAAAATGGGACATGCGGGGCAGTGTTTCGGGAGGCAAAAAATGGCTGTATTCGGTGTATAAGATGCACCCACATTTCCACCCTCTTTTAGGGAGGGGGAAAGTGCGTCTTATACTCCGAAAAGTATGGTATATCACAGGTGTCAAACTCGCCGTGCCATGTTGCCATCACGTGACGTTTCACAATGTTTTTCCCATTCGCGGAGCTGGGGTAGGCGTGGCCTGCGCATGACACATCCAGCCCACGGGCCACCAGTTTGACACCCCTGATCTATATGGTCAGTTGATAACAATTAGCAATAGCAATAGCAGTTAGACTTATATACCGCTTTACAGTGCTTTACAGCCCTCTCTAAGTGGTTCACAGAGTCAGCATATTGCCCCCAACAATCTGGGTCCTCATTTTACCCACCTCGGAAGGATGGAAGGGTGAGTCAACCTTGAGCCGGTGAGATTTGAACCGCCGAACTGCAGCTAGCAGTCAGCTGAAGTAGCCTGCAGTACTGCACTCTAACCACTGCGCCACCTCAGCTCTTGGATGACATATAATCATTTGTTTCTAAAAATTGTATTATCACCCCCTTTAAATTGACAAATGCTTGCTTTCTGTAGATTCCAATGTGGGTTAGGTAATTGCTGTGTTTTCTTTAAAAAAAAACAAGTCCTCAGGCTATTGGAAACACAATAGCATGTTCATGGATGCATGGATTTGATTTCTTAGCAACTTGATATTAAAATGAAGGATTTCTGAGTCTAGATAGGAAACTTTTTTCAATTCTTAGTTTAATTAGAAATGCCTATGAAAACTGGTGACAGGAAACATCATATTAGGAGACATCCTCCATTTATCTTACAGGAGCATCTTCTAATAATGCACAGTGCAACATGTGCTTGCTTCATCTAGGAGGGAAAGGCAAGATGTGGCTCCAGAGATTTCACTGCTCAAGTTCAACCCTACATCTCTAGTCAGTGAGAGATGATACTCGTTTTTGTCCACAAACATCAGGAAAACTACATCAGAGCTAGAAACAAATTTTATTTAAAAATTATGCTAAAGTCTTAATATTGCTTAATCAATAGTGTTTTTCTATACTATTTATTCAGAAATAATTTTGGCTAAATTCAATATTTATTCCCAGGTGAGCACGTATTAGATTATAACCTAAAATTAATATGTAATTACTTTTATTGCAGCACTGAGGTATTGATATTTCTTCAGAAAAGTACAAGTAGTCCTCAACTTACAACAGTTTGTTTAGTGACTGTTCGACATTACAACAGCACTGAAAAAGAGTGTCTTATGACCATTTTTCACACTAATGACTGTTGCAGCATCCCCATGGTCATGTGATTAAAATTCAGATGCTTGGCAACTGACTCCTATTTATGATGGCTGGAGTATCCCCTGCTGTCCTGTGACACCATCTTTTGCGACCATTAGACAAGCAAAGTCAATGGGAAAGCCAGATTCACTTAACAACTGCAGTGATTCACTTAACTGTGGCCAAAAAAAAGGTCATAAAATTGGGCAAACCTCACTTAACAATCGTCTCACTTAGCAATGTATTTTGGGCTCAAATGTGGTAGTAAGTCTAGGACTACTATGTACGGTATATACAAATTATGGAGCAAAATACAAAACTAGTAATTAATAGCTTCAGGCTACTCTGTGTACTACTGATACTGACTTTACCAAGCAGTTACAATTCCTAATTCTAGGCATGCTGCCCACAGCCATGATTAATCCATGCCTATTCTGTGAACAGAATATTTGCATTAAAGCTTCTTCAAGCTGGCCAACTCGCATTTTATTTGTATTCCTTGATAGCTTATTTGAGGGGCCTGGGTTTGATTAGGAAGACTAACCATTGCAATGGATAGCCTTAGCAATTATATATATAAGGTTTAACAGTAAATCAGTTAAAGATATCAATATATATTGACTGATGTACCTCACAGATTAAGTGGCTTATTTTAGTGTAGATAATTACAATAAATATTCCACTGAATCAAGAAATTGACTGGAAATGCAAAACTATATAGCCAGCTAAAACTTGGTACCTTGATAAATTGATTAAACTCCAAGTCTGTTTCAACATTCTCCCAGCCCACGCTTCAAGGCTATTATTTTTTTTAATGTTACATTGTTGGATACAATCTATGTTTACTTAGGATACAATTTCATTGAATTCGGTGGTGCATAACCCTCACCTGCAAATCTAGCTGCTCGAGTGAACTATTACTCCCGAAGAACTGCATTATCTCCTCACATCTGCTCTGCAACATGGCCTCCATTCCAGCTGCGGATGTCTAATTTCAGCGAACTCAGGTCAATAGCCCCCTACACCCCCCCTCCCCAAACATTACATGCTACATAGATTACATGGTCTTTGCAAATCTCACACGGATTAAAGGCAGGCTTCCCTTATGGCACAGGCAGATTAAAGGCTGTAGTTTAAGAGCATACGACTCTTACTGTATACCATTACTGTCCGTTCCTAACGCCAATTGTTTTATTTTCGTGGTAGTTATGCACGAATAACAGAGTATCAGTTTCGTGTCGGGGATCTTTTTAAAAAAATAAGCAAAGTGCAAAATGTCCCACAACACACACACACACACACACACACACACACACACACACACACACACACACACACACACACACACACACACACGAAAAGAGGGTTCTTCCTTGGGTACCAAGTCACCCACTGGTTTGCTGAGGCCAAGCCCTGTAACAGAGACGAGTAAATTCTTCGGAGCACGCGGGCCGCGGCGTCGTTCACTCACCCGGCCTCCGCCGTCTGAGCGTTTTCTCCGCAGCGTGAGTCCACTCCGGAGCAGCGTCGGTAGTTCCCTCAGCTTCTGCCGCAACTGCACTTGCTGCTCCTGGCCTCTGGTGTCTGTGGCGTTACGGTCATGGAACAGCGAGTCGGCCCTGTCACACGCAGGTTGCATCTTAACGGAGCTCCCAGCCATGCATGCTACTTGCCGGAGAAGCCTCCTCCCCCGCTGCTTCAGCGCTTGTCCCTGGGCAAGCACGACGCACACCTTTCTCTTGTTATGCAAAACACGACTTTCAGGCAAATGTATTGGCCGCAACAACAGCAGCAGCAGCAGCAGCAGCGGCGTCCTCCTCTTCCTTCTCCTCCTCACGGGAATTGGGAAGGAAAAGAGAAAGAACCCCGCACATACACTGCTCTCCACCGGCACGAAAATCAAATTGTGCGAGAAGATCGATTCCCTAACCAAAATACTCAGGATAAGGCGTTTACCGCTCAGGTGCAGATAATGCGCCAGGAACCTAATCTTTCTTATGGCCTCCACCTTTCCCTACTCTCGTGGCCCCTCCCCTTTTGACGCTGTTTTTCCTCAACTGCTACGACGGGAACAAACAAAAGTCAAAGGAAGGGGCTCGGAAGGAGCAGTGGTGTGCTGAATGTCGTACGTTGTGGCTTCTTGGTGTGCTACTCTTCAGAATACACGCCTTCCCAGGAGAATTGCAAATAGTATTAACAGTCAATAAAACCACAGCAATAAACGGATAAAAGTTACAACGAGTGATACAACTCACTAATACAACTAAGTATTTAGTTATCATTTATTAAATGAGCCGCAATTATCAGGGTTATTGGCTCTTTGGATAACATCCAGATGATTGTAAAGAAATGAAGGCTAGAGTACTGGGCTAAACAGAGCATTAAGTACATCACTAACTAAAATAGTTTAGCTTGGTGTTCAGATGTGATGTGTAAATTTACAAAGCCAGATTGAGTATACGAACTGTGGATCATTAGGTCTATGCAGGCACATTTGAAGATGCATTGGAGCAAATAAAGCACTTCTCCAAACTCTTTTAAGGAAGGAAGAGTTCCTTTTTTGCAAGGAACTCTTTCAGTTTTCAGAAGCTGTTTCTGCTTATCAGTGCATGTGTAGACATATGTTTTTAAAGGGTTACAGTTAGTTGACAAAGAATCAAAAGCTACTGAAAGACTCAACATATACATGTATTAAGCCCAGTGGTAGATTGCTCCCGGTTCTGCCCAGTTCTTAGAACCAGTAGCGGCGGCAGTGGGAGGCTCCGCCCACCCACCCAGGATGCTTCTGCGCATGCGCAGAAGCGTCACGTGTATGCGCGAGTGCGCACGCGAATCAATAGTAAAGGGTTGTAGAACCCACTACTGATTAACACACACAGCTGTTACTGTGATTTGCAAAACATGATACAATAATTTAACACTCTATGCTGAAGCCAAACAAATCATAACATTGTGTGTTGTATGAACTCAGTGACTATAGTTACATGATACACTGTTAAATGAGAAGGCCCTGGTTTCCGTTTTATGTATCCCCATTCCTCTATTCCTTCTAACTGATCTGCAATTTTCCTAGGTATTCCAATCAGGTATAGAATTGGTAGGCAATATTTGCATGAAACTGCTTCCAAGGAAGATACTGATGTAGACGCTTTGGATTATTTGGGACCTTCAGAGAACTCAAACCATGTGTGAAAGAAAATCCTTTCTAGGCTGTAAATATGCTTAATAATACAAAACCTGAAAAATTCCACCCAAGTACTAGTTTTCTCACCTTGTAGCCCAATCTGATGTTGTTCATTACAGTTCTATATTCTACAAGAATTTTGATTTGGCTTTTTTCTTATACCTGTTTTTCTCTACTTGTTTGTTTAGATAGTTAAATTCCTTCCAAGTTATACATTCAATTATACAATTAATAAAAAATATACTAGCTGAATACCCGTGCTCCGCTACAAAACTATGTGATCGGGCTTGATAAATCGACACTTACAGCTTGAAAATTAATGAGTAGTTACGATTGGCCTCTCCTCTCCCCTTCTCTCCCTCAGGCTTGCCCCACAGAAGCCTCCCCTATCCTATCCCCTTCTCTCCCTCAACCTTGCCCCACAGAAGCCTCCCCTATCCTATCCCCTTCTCTCCCTCAGCCTTGCCCCATAGAAACATCTCCTATCCTATCCCCTTCTCTCCCTCAGGCTTTCTAGCCCCTTCTCTCCCTCAGGCTTGCCTCTCCTATGCTATCCAATTCTCTCCAGAGTTATTTTCAAGTTGGGAGGGGGAGTAGAATATCTAACTAATTAGCATCAAAGTGTGTTAG
The DNA here is from genome assembly GCA_003457575.1 of Thermophis baileyi. Taxonomy (NCBI): domain Eukaryota; kingdom Metazoa; phylum Chordata; class Lepidosauria; order Squamata; family Dipsadidae; genus Thermophis; species Thermophis baileyi. The sequence continues at coordinate 382,591 of QLTV01000227.1, forward strand.
TAATAATATAAGAAATACTAATGATCTGATGGGCATTTTGAAAAATCCTTTCTTAGCGAGCACCTAGAAGCCAAGAGGAACATACGTACCAAATTTCAAGTTTGTATGCTTTACAGTTCTGGAGATTTCGTGATTCTGCGTGAGTGGTTTTCGCTTTTGTATATATAGATTGAATCTCTATTATGGTGCAGACTTAAAAACTTGTACAATCCCGTATTTATTTAACTCAGAATAACTCTGAATTTGAAGAGTTTATTTCTGAAAAGACAGAAGACAAGGTGATGGCAATATAAAATAATAAAAATAAAAGTTTAGCTTCTGAATCATTGTTTGATTTCTAATACTTAAATAGAGGGTGGTATAAGAGTTTATGCTAAAAAGCTCATTTTCTCTTATCCCCAGTGATATTTCATGTTACTTTTACTTTGGGTCTTCCTGATGTTATTTAGTCAGGAAGCCAGAGATACTTTTTCTCACTTCCTCTAGCCTTCTAGAAACTTTTGCATGTGCTTTGAAATCCAACACTCTCATATTATCATTCTAAGATATTACTTGGAATTATTTCTTTCTTGTTTTCCTTTTACTCCTTTTTTCATTTTAGCTGCTCTTGAATCAAGAAAATACTACTTAAAAGGTGAGAAAGGGGGAAAAACACAAAATCCCTTAAATTAGGCTAAGATATTTTTCAGTCATTTTAGTCCTTAGAGACTGATTGTGTATTGAATACATTGCTAGTGTTAATGGTATCAAATAACATCTAGCACTTACAGTCAAAACTAAGCATAATGAGTGATGCAAAAGGACTTTGAAATGCTAATTAATGTGGCATTATTGTTAGAAAATCTGAAACAGCTTTTCAGCAATCTGTGCTTGGTAAAGCACTTCTGTTTATAGATCTAGTTTACAGCAAGGTTAAACCTGGCTTAAATATGTTTAATTTTTATTTATTTGTATCCTGCCTTTATTATTTTTACAGATTGTTCTCAATTTACAACCACAATTGAGACTAGAACTTCTGTTGTGAAGCAAGGCGGTTGTTAAGCAAGTTATTGCAGAAGTTAAGTGAATCATGTGGTCATTAAGTGAATCTGGTGTTCCCATTGACTTTGCTTGCCAGGAGCCAGCTGGGAAGGTTGCAAATGGCAATCGCATGATCTTGGGATGCTGCAACATTTTAAATACATGCCAGTTGCCAAGCACCCAAATTTTGATTATGTGACCGTGGAGATGCTACATTGGTTGTAAGTGCATTGGTTGTAAGTGCAAGGGTTGGTAAGTGCAAGGGTTGGTTTTAGAGCCATTGTAACTGTGAATGGTCACTAAATGAATGGTTGTAAGTTGAGGGTTACCTGTAATTCAAGGTGGTCCAAAACACCTTCCCCCTCCTATTTTCCTCACAACAACAATGAAGTGAGATGGGCCTATGAGGTGAGTTGGGCTGAGAGACTGGCCAGTCACCCAGCTGGCTTTCATGACTAAGGTAGAACTTGAACTCTCATTTTCTAGCATGGTGCCTTAACCTCTAGACCAGGACTGTCAAACTCGGGGCCCGCAGATCGGATGTGTCACGTGCTGGCCATGCCCCCACCCAGTTTAGCAAAGGGGGGGGGGAGTCCTGATATGTGATGCTGCCGTGACGAGATGAGTTTGACACCCCTGCTCTAGACCAAACTGGCATTCTAATTTAGCATTATATTTAACCACAGTTTGTACCCAAACTGTTTTGAGTCCTATAACTACCCAGAATAACAGAGTTGGGACAGGGCTTGAAGGTCTTCTAGTCCAACCCCCTGCTCAAGCAGCAGATCTATACCATTTAAGACAAATGACTGTCTAATCTCTTCTTAAAAACTTCCAGTGATGGAGCACCCACAATTTCTGGAGGCAAGGCATTCCATTGGTTAATTATTATCACTTCAGGAAATAATTCCTTAGTTCTAAGTTGGATCTGTCCTCGATTAGTTTGCAACCATTTTTTTTTCTTGTCCTGCCTTCAACTGCTTTGGAGAATAAACTGACTTTCTCTTCTTTGTGACAGACCCTCAAATATTGGAAGACTGCTATCATGTCCTTCTTTTCGTTTTTCATCATTCAATTTTACCCAATTCCTGTAAACATTCTTCATGTAAACATTCTCCCCTAATCATCTTTCTTGCTCTTCTCTGCAATCTTTCTCAACATCTTTTTCATATTATAGCAACCAAAACTGGATGCAAGGATCCAAGTTTGGTCTTACCGACGCATTATAAAGCAGTACTAACATTTCATGTGACCTTGATTCTATCTTTTAAATCCATTTCAGTCTATTTCTAGTAAAAGAAGTAGGTTATACAAAATTTATGAAAGGGATATTTTGCAAAGCCTACTAATGTGAGAAGGAAACCTAAACAAATTTAAGATGTGTAGACTCTGAGAATTTCCAGCCAGCATGGGAAATCCACATACCTTAAAATTGCTAAGGTTGAAAACAAATGTTCAGAAAAGTTGAGTGACTATTTTAAGTTGCCCCTGTCTGTCAGCATGCTGCTTTTCTGCTTAGCAGTTCCTACGAGTGTTGTCTGTGCAGATACAAAAAGTGGAGAGCCTGTGAGACAACTTTGCCAAACTTTTCAAGGTCTTATAAAGCAGGGATGTTTGATTGACTTTTTGGTACATCGAGGGCATGGCAGGAATGCTATAAAGTAAAAACTATAAAAAGTAATGCCAGGATTTCAACCTTGGTTTTTTACTTGGAGTTTCCCCCTACTTATTTTTTTCCCCACTAGTTTTCCTTGTGTTTCCACAATACTGGGGTTGAAATACCAAAGATAAAAAATACCAAAGATATTTTCCAGCTTTCCGTTTTTTGTCTCCAAACCCATCCAAAATTTTGGAATCCTTTTTTTTTTTTTTACTGGGGGCATCAGGAGCAAATTGGGAGTCTTAAGATTTGAGGCACCCATTTCATCCCTTTCACAAATAGGATCTGCACCAGTTATTTTGGAAGTCCCTCAACATGCCATGCAAACATAGGACATATGGACATGCTGAGCAAACTATCAGCTACCATGCATTGTTCTACTAATTTTGACATTTACCTTCATGAGGCAAAAAGTTGATGGTTTGGAATATTAGTGTGGGAAAGGGCATTAATGATATGTGTGCTGTATGCAGTAACTTTTAAAACAGATGTGTTAATGGTGCAGTAAATTAGGTCATAGAAGCAGGCAGTGTTCTACAATACAAACGTCTAGGATGTAGTGACAATGATACAGGACTGATTACATTTCCTGGATGACCTCATTCAAAGAGTTCTGCAAGCTGTAGATAAGAATCGGGGAACTTTGGCTTAACATCTCAAAAGGGAAAGGGAAGGGAGGAGAACTTTTTGCCCATGTGTACTTCTTTTGCCATTCTAAGTTCTCAACACCTGCAATAATTGTGGCTCTTCGCTACCAATTTAAACAAAAGAAACCAAATAGGTCAAGCACACAGGTGGCTGGACAAGAAACAACCTTGAATTAAGCTACTTCATGTGCCTCTGCTCTACTGATTTTTCATTTCATGGAAAAATCAAGACATTGCATTAATTCATGCAAGATATCTATATACGATAAACTTCTTAAATATTTCATAGCCTGATACGGTAGATGCTTTCTTGACTTATTCTAAGAGATAATTAAAATCTTTTCCAAAATCAAAGTATATCTTGCTGATCAAAATAATAACAATAGTATAATAATTTTTTTTCTCATGAGAATGAAGCTTAATAATGATCAAAGGTACGAGCAGGGGTGGGTTCCAACTTACCTCGCTGCCAGTTTGCTCCCTCCCACGCCGCGTGGGCGCGCCTCACGTGCGCATGCGCAGTAACAAAAAATCCAGGGGGAAAAAAGCCGAAAAAAGATGGTGACCGCATGCACAGTGCTGGAAGTCGGCTTCTGCGCATGCTCAGAAGGAAAATAAAAATTTAAAAAATCGAAAAAAAAATTCAAAAAAAAAGATGGCGGCCCCCACGGACCGGCACCGACCGATCCGGTTCGGTGATGTCCTCGTGCCGTCACCCGCATTGTATTTTGTTAGTCCCAAATAGAGTTGCATTTTCACATTTGAGACTGGTGAACAAGTTCCATTTGCCTCGGTGGCACAGTGGTTAGAGTGCAGTACTGCAGGCTACTTCTGCTGCAATTTGGCAGTTCGAATCTCACCAGGCTCAAGGTTGACTCAGCCTTCCATCCTTCCGAGGTGGGTAAAATGAGGACCCAAATTGTTGGGGGCAATATGCTGACTCTGTAAACCGCTTAGAGAGGACTGTAAAGCACTGTAAAGCGGTATATAAGTCTGAATGCTATTTCTATTGTTACTGAAATGCTTCTTAGGTTTGGACAAATCCTCAACTCTCCTTTTTTTTCTAAAGAACTAGTTATTTATTTATTTATTTATTTATTTATTTATTTATTTATTTATTTAATAGATTTCTATGCCGCCCAACTCCCGAGGGACTCTGGGCGGTTATAAAGAATGGCTGAGGATCATTGTACTGTAACTTTAATGTAATCTGATTTGAATGTTAATCTGAATGTATGTTAATCATTTATTGTAGCAAGAAATTCCTCATTCTGTTTGCTGAGGATATACATGTCTTTACAACTTTTACGCATCTGACTGCTGAGGCAGAGTGAAATTGGTCCAGTTCTTGCATGAAAATAGTACTTTCCTAGGAAAATGGGAGCATATCTACTCAGACAAGGCCTGTGAAGACATCTTGAAGTGATACACTTAGGGGAAGTGATCTGCTTGGCTTCAACTGGACCATATGACTGCTTGTCAACTTGTTGAACTAATTTTTGGTGCATAGCTCATAAAAATGATCTTGGGCTATGCAGATAAACCCTTAGTTTTAGTGTAACGATTATTATATAAAGATTTGAAATTTAGAAGAGTGAAAACCTACATGAGGAACTATTTATTGTCAAAGATATGGCAGGGTTAGGGTTAGAGTTAGGGTTAGGGTTTAGAAGCTAATTTCTATTATTTGCAAGGGCTTAATTGCAAGATAGTCTCACAAAACTAAATAAAGTATGCCTATGAATCTTTTCTTCTAAAATAAAAAGAAAAGAAAAAAATTCTGAAAGCTTCAAACTCAAGTAATAAAGGAGGTCGTCCAAACATAGTGGGGGCACCAGGGAAGAAAACAAATTCTTACAATTCCTGGACTGAAGCTCAGGTATTACCAGCAATTCCTTCAAGTTGCAGCTGATGCAAAAAAAAGAAAAGATGGTTCTTATTTCTGAAATAAAAAAGACAGACAATGGCACATGAGTTTTTGAAAAATGCAGATATTTGATAAATGATTCCTGCACTTAATATGACTTTAATAGCAAAATTATATCCACTTCAAACATAAGATTAGAATAGATAAAACATATACGTATTTATTATTATTATTATTTATTATTTATTTGTTTGTCAAACATGTACAAGATAGCAGGTATAGGTATAAACATAAACATAATCAAAGTGAATACAGATAGATGAGGACAATAGGACAGTAGGACAGGGACGGTAGGCACGCTGGTGCGCTTATGCACGCCCCTTACAGACCTCTTAGGAATGGGGTGAGGTCGACAGTAGACAGTCTAAGGTTAAAGTTTTTTGGGTTTGGGGAAGAAACCACAGAGTCAGGTAGTGAATTCCAGGCATTGATCACTCTGTTGCTGAAGTAGTATTTTCTGCAGTCGAGTTTGGAGCGGTTTACATTACATACACTACATATACACATTACATACAATACCTTTAAAA
>QLTV01000227.1:404204-481492 GCA_003457575.1 Thermophis baileyi
GATGAAGAAGGAGAAGAAGGAAAGAGAAAATGGAAAAGATGGAGGAGAAGGAGAAAGAAGGGAGAGGAAGGAGAAGGAAGAGATGGAGGAGGAGAAGAAGAAGAAGGAGAAGTATAAGAAGGAGTAGGAGAGGGAGAAAAAGAAGAAGAAGAAGAAGAAAAAGAAGAAGAAGAAGAAGAAGAAGAAGAAGAAGAAGAAGAAGAAGAAGAAGAAGAAGAAGAAGAAGAAGAAGAAGAAGAAGAAGGTAGAAGTTCCAGAGTTGGAATTATTACATATTTTAGGCAGGTAATTCTAATTTAAAGAAATAGGAGTTTATTGTATTCTTACTCCTAGCTGCAAAATTAAGAATTGTTCAAAACTGAACATTTCTGGATAAGCTATCTTTGAATAATTGGCATGCAAAGGTATGGTCCACTGTTGTTATAGAAAAAAGTTATTAATAAAATTGAAGTACTGACTTTTCAAAGGGATGTTACTTTTTATTAGATCTAGCAAAATTATATCCATGCTAATAATAATCTATTGATAAGTTATTTATTTATTTATTTATTGAATTTATATTGCGGCCTATTCACCCATGGTGACTCAAGGTGGCTTACAGAAAATAAAACCACATTTAAAACAATAAAACTAATAAAAAGAATCAAATAAATTAATATAGTATAATATAATAAAATCACCCCACACACCCCGCCCTGGCGACAGCAGATCACATGAGCCATTTAATGGGCTCCATCCCGCTCTGGGTTCCCCAGGCCCACTGGCAGAACCAGGTCTTCAGCACCTTCCGGAAGAGTGGGGGCCATTCTAATCTCTGGGGGAATGATGTTCCAGAGAGAGGGAGCTACCACGGAGAAGGCCCTTCTTCTTCTGGGTCCCACCAGGTATATCTCCCTCGGGGATGGGACCCACAGCATTCCCTGCCTCCCTGCTCTGATGGGTTGGGTAGATGTGACCAGCAAGAGATGATCATGTAGAGCGCGTTGCAATAGTCAAGACAGGAAGTGACTAGGGCATGAGTGACTATGAGTAGGGATTGTTGGTCCAGGAAAGGGCGTAACTGGTGCACAACCTGCAGTTGCACAAAGGCCCTCCTGGCCACGACCGCCACCTGCTCTTTGAGCAGGAGTCGTGAGTCCAGGAGAACCCCCAGATTACGCACAGGGTCTGTTTGGGGTAGTGCCACCCCATCCAAGGCCAAAGATGGCAATTCTCCCTTAGCCAACGAATCCCAAACCCAGAGCCACTCGGTCTTGCCAGAGTTTAGTTTCAACCCATTGCTCCCCATCCAGCCCCTAACAGCCTCCAGGCACTGTGAGAGGGAGGACACAGCATCACTTAACTCACCACGCCGAGACATACAGCTGAGTATCATCAGCATATTGGTGATACCTCAGTCCATGGTGACGGATTATCTCACCCAGTGGCTTCATATAAATGTTGAACAGGAGCGGAGAGAGTACCGAGCCCTGCAGAACCCCGCAAAGCAGTGGGTGAGGGCTTGATCTCTCCCCTCCTATCAACACTGACTGAGAGCAGCCGTAGAGGAAGGAAGTGAACCAGGATAGCACAAGGCCTCCCACTCCCATCCCCTGAAGCCGCTCCAGGAGAATACCATGGTCAATAGTATCGAAAGCTGCCAAGAGGTCAAGTAGAGCAAGGATGGATGCACTACCCCCATCCCGCTCCCTCCAGAGATCATCCAAAAGTGCGACCAATGCTGTTTCTGTCCCAAATCCAGGCCTGAATCCTGACTGGTAGAGGTCGAGATAATCCATTTCATCCAGAAACCTCTGGAGCTGCCGCGCAACCACCTTCCCCAAAAAGGGAAGATTGGAGACAGGTCGGAAATTATCCAACCAGGTGGAGTCCAGCTATGGCTTCTTAAGAAGAGTGTGGACCACAGCCTCCTTAAAGTGCTGGGGCACTGCCCCCTCCTGTAGGGAAGCATTAATCACCGCCAGAGTCCACCCGCCTGTCTCCTCCTGGGAAGCTCTCACAAACCAGGAGGGACATGGGTCTAAAACACAGGTGCTTGCGCACATACTCCCTAGGATCCTGTCCACTTCCTTGGGAGCAACAGGGTCAAAAGTTAAGTGTTATGTGTAATATATAATTGAATGTTGAGATATATTATTCTGGCTGTTATCTTGTATTCTTGGGTCTTTTTGTGTTACAGAATATTAATATTGGAAAATAAATTTAAAAGTGGATTGTCACATGTAGATCATTATTGGTATATATTGGTATTATCACATGCAGATAACTATTGGTATATATGATGATGATGATGCTCCTTAAAAATATACCAAAAAATAAATGAATCTTCACACTTCAATTTTACTTATAAACTCTGCTTGTTTTAGAATTAAATAACTGATTAGCTGATTCACATAGCAGATTGAACTGAATAAACTGAACTAAACAACCGTAACTATTATACACACATAACATATTTTTCCCCAAAAAATCTATCTTATCATGAGGCTTATCATGAGGACCTTGTTCACAACTATGAAAACCTGGTGGCAGAGTTCCCATGACACACTATACTACAAACAACATAACCACATTTTAGCCTACCTTACATATTAGGCAAAATCTAGCCTTTTTGTCCACTGCCAGTTTTACAGAAGGCCAAGACACGCATACATTAATCAGCATTCATTCATATGTTCAACGCAGAAAATTAATTGAGATTACATGATATTCATGTTGAAGTGGTTTCTGGAGTTACCGTGTTGCTATCTGATTAAATAGAAAGAGTTGCATGTTCAATTTATTTAAAATTGTACTATAGTCAATAAAAGGACATGAAATCTGATTAGAAGCTGTCCCCATAAATATCTGATAAAACCCCAAAGATAGGCAAAACATCTACCATATATAAGATATATGAGGAGAGTTCTAGTTGTTATTATCTAGCTCAGAAAATGTGTAGAAGACTGTTGAAATATATGCAAAGTTTAATATTATCCCATCTGAATCAGTACTGAATTTGAAGCCAGATGGGAAAGAACCTGAAGTCTGCCTAAAGCTGGTCTGGGCATTTCCAAATTCTTTTCCAGCTTACCCAGGTTGCTCACTTGTGTTTGGTTTTTCTTATAAACATTCCAGATGTTAAAAATAAGTATGTAAATAAGTCTTGTGGTTCTGTTTTCTGATACATGATTAGAATCAGTAATTTAGCAAGGGTTCTTCCCCTTGTCTTAGATAAAATGCTCTCCTCCCATCTGCTATTCAAAAGAATATAAAACCAGTACAGATTTTTTTTTTCTTATCCCACTGTCAACACAATTGCTCCGTTTTGGACTGCAACTGGAGGAGAGTTCTCATTTCTCTTTCAGGGAAGACTGCCTTCTCCAATGGGTGTCTCATTTCATGGAGTAAAAATTAATTTTTGAAATTTTTTTCAGTGTGGGGTTCTAAAAATATGTGTTTTTACACCAAGAATTCTTATCTGCTGTTATTTTTGCAATTGCACAATATTTAGCTTGGTATGGTAAATCCATGTCTGATCATATACCCCACAAATACTGTTAACTTTATCTTCTCAAAATTACACCTTGTGCTATAAAAAATTAAAGTTTTTTTCGGCATGAATCTTATCTAGCTAAGCAAAAAATAATCCATGCAGTCATAAACTAACATCAGAAAGCAATTATCTGAGTTACAAAAATGTTTATGCAAGTTTCATCAAGTCTTATTTTGATTTGTTCTTCGACATCAGCTGCCAACCTGCTTCTTGGCCTCTAATATAACCGTCACATTTCTCATGTGTACACACTCTGCTTGCTGCCTCTGTGACCTGTTTCATACATCTATTGATTGGGCATGATGTGGACACTGTGGTACTGGCACTGGTTCGTCAATGAACTTCTTTATTTCCGCTGTAGTCAGTTTGCAGAGGTGGCTAATATACACTTTCAGACCAGTTAATCAGCTCCAGCAGAGTGGATGCTCTACCTCTACCCAGTGTATGGCACTACCTTCACAGCCAAAATTAACATTTGTGGAATCTCCTCCAATGGCCTTCAAGCTTTTCTTCTTCATGAAATACACCACATTATCTGCAATCACTTGAGCAGATTTTTGGGTTTTTGAGCCTTTCTCTGGAGTGAAATGATAAAGATATCTTCCACCTGGCACACTGACACAGAATAATGTTCTTCTTTGATGATACTGGAGAATTGCTGGTCTGACAAGTTATGATATTTATGTAGTTATTTACCAAGCACACCAGTGGTGGGTTGCTGCCGGTTCGGACCGGTTCTCCCCTACCGGTGGCGGAAATTTGCATCCGCTCGCCGAACCGGCAGCAATGGCCGACTGTCCACGCCCCCGAACCGGTTCTCTGGTCGTCGTGGCTGGCAAAAGAACCCTCTGCGCATGCGCAGAGGCTTCTACACATGCACAGAGGGTCATTTCCACATCGTGATGTAGGCACGCGTGAGTGAAGCGTGTGTGTGTGCGCACGCAAAACGCGCACTTCCGTCACAATGCGAACAGGTAGGGAAGGTAAGTGGAACCCACCCCTGAAGCACACCTAAATTAAATTAAAGTAACCAAAATATCTTTACAACCTCCAAGGCATGTCACAACTTTTGAGCACCCCTAATGTTTGGAAATTGAAAGTTGAAAAATTTGACACACCCTACTTCTCCATATCTTCTCAATTTCACCAGCTAACAGGAAAACAAGATGCTGCAACCATCAGTCAGAACTTGTCCTCGTTACCTACTATATCTTCAGGTTAGGGATCAGCTGCCTGGGGTGAAAAAAGGGACAGTTGACGGGGGAGAATAGACTCTTTATCCCAGACGTCTTCAAGTCAGTCTTTGGCTTGGAGATCTCAATCAGCCAAAATAGCTAACAACCTGAACAATGGCTGGCAGATATGAGGAGAGGTTGAATCCCTTTTTGATGCTTCCCCACACAACCCCTGCACCATTTAGCTTCTGTTGGCTGCTTTCAAACACAATTTTAGCACCCTTTTATCATATGAGTCCCATTCCCTTCCAATACATTTCATGAAGGAGACAAGGATCTACACAAAAAAGCTTAATTTGAATATTCCTTCTACTCAGAAGCAAAAAGAGATTCATAGGGTTGAATATTGATCTCTTAAGCCAAATATTATTTTTCAGCTGCCTAACCTCAATATCTACATTTTCTGAACCTTGAAGATGATTATATATTGGGCACTACAGGTATCGACTTTTCTAAAATCTTGGTGTAACTATAGATCAAGTTTAATGGAGCAAAAACTCCTCAAAAAAGAAAGAGGTCATTATTTGAAAAAATTAAGCAAGATGTGAACTGCTTAAAAGATAAAATCTGGTTGAAGAATTCATTTCAGTATGAATGAAAAACATTGTTTTGTATATAAATTCTCAATTATATCCAAAACTTATATTGACTGATGACTATGGCAGATGTGTTGGGGTGAAAATTAATCTACAAGGGGCTAAGACTTTTTTATTGGGAATTGTTGCCCCATGTGAAATAAAATAGCATTTTATAAAGAACCTATGAGTAAATTACTCGATTTTCTTATGAAAATTAGAGTCTCCTCGGATGCTGGAATGGGATGGTTTCCTCCTAAAAAGCTGGAACCTCTGAGAAAAATAGTAAAAATACACAAGGAAACAAAGACCTGTTTCCTCAGTCATCCAGGTCATGGTTGTCCCAGAGGTGCTTTTTTCAGGAGGCAACTGGACTCTCTTGTTTTTTCTTTTGAAGACATTTCGCTTCTCATCCAAGAAGCTTCTTCAGCTCTGAAAGGATAGTTCCCCACTATCCTGTTAGAGCTGAAGAAGCTTCTTGGATGAGAAGCGAAACATCTTCAAAAGAAAAAACAAGAAAGTCCAGTTGCCTCCTGAAAAAGCACTTCTGGGACACAAGGCAACCTACAAAATGTTTTCTTTGATTTAATGGACAATTTGGAGCTTGTTGATGTATGAAGATATACAAATGGTGACTCAAAAATATACTTTTTGGATCTTTTTAAAGAATAGATACAATTTGGATCTCTAAGACTTTGGCTACTAATGTTCATAAACTGGCGATATCTCAAAGGTGCCATTTTTCAAAAGGCAACTGGACTGTTTTTTCCCTGAGGAAGAAGACATTTCACTTCTTATCCAAGAAGTTTCATCGGTTCTGGCAAGATGATGGGGGCTATGGAAGGATTATTTCTGACAGGATTGGGGGATGGGGAGGTTGGAAGGATCATATTTCTTTGCAGTCATCTGGCCAGAACCGATGAAGCTTCTTGGATGAGAAGTGAAACATCTTCTTCCTCAGGGGACAAACGGTGCAATTGCCTTTTGAAAAGGCACCTTTGAGACAACTATGACCTGGATGCTGAGTATCTCCACAGACATAAACTGGAGAGACTACCAAAGACTTTCTCAGATCACAATCCAGAATTTATATTTAAAAGGGGAAATGGCTCTTTTACTTTGAGATTGAATGAAATATTGATGCAAAAGGAAATGATGGTGGTGAACTGCAAAAAGAAGTTAAAATATTTTTTTCAGAATAACCTTAATAAGGGCACAGAAGAATGCTTTGCAATGCAAGCAAAGCTTTTGTAAGGGGATATGTTATACAACTATAACCCTGCTTTATCAGCAGTGGTTTCATCTTGCAAAGTATGCAAAGGCTTATAGCTGCTAACTGTGTTTCTCTTCTCTCTGAGCTGTTCAGGCTCTTCCATCCGAGTAAGAATTTCTGTGATCGACAGCAAACAGCCAATTTTTGATAGGTCAGTTAGCTGGCACTCCCTGATCGGCTGGTGGATGGAACCTCAACCAGGGGGAAGACTGAGGGGATTTAGAAAGAGATATAATCTTGAGGGGAGGAAATTGGGATCAAAGTGCAGGGAAGCAAAACTACAGGTCCCAGAAGCTCAGAGAGGAAAAAGGAAGAGGCAGCTCTGAAAGGGGAACTGGAAAAAGACAGGAAAAGAAAGGACTGAGGGGAAACTGTTGTTCTGAGGGAGAGAACTGCTGTGAAAATCCTAATGCAGGGCAGAACTCGGATGTGGCTATGTTCCCCTGATCCAACTGCAGTTCCTGATTCATCACCTCTGGCTAGAGAAACTAATACTTCAATTAAAGTCTCATCAGTCCCATAAGATATGTTAGATAGCGCGGGAAATAATAGTCGAGAAGTAGGAACCGTTCAGCACCTTTATTTGTGGCTAGCAGGAGCTACAGCAGACTGGCGGCTGGTGGCAGGAAACCGCTTTTAAGGGTTTCCCTGCAGCCCGCTTAGCCAGTGACAGTGGTTTAATTTTCCCGCCGCTGACTAAGCGAGTATGCAAATACGTACGTCTACGTCAGTACGTAACACCCCTCCCCTCTTAGTTCAGCAATTGTCCAATCAGAGTCCGATATGAGAAACGTAATCATGCAAGTAGGCGGGTCACCGTAATGTCCGACTGGGCCTGTGTGATTCAGTTCCTCAGGAGTCCTCACCAGGTGCGGACATGGCCTTGGTTGCTCCGTCTCCCAGCCATGGAAATATCTGGAACCGGCCTCCAGGCGTTGAGGCTGAACTTCCTGCTCTGTCGTCCATCGGCTCAGGTAGGAGTTCGTGTTCGCCCTCCGGGCTTGAGAATAGCGTTCTTTGTTGCTGTTGTTGAGTCAGGGCCTGGTCGTCGTCCATGTTTATGTGCCTGGAACTGTAATGGTCAACGTTGTTCTGTTGTTTCTGGGATCGCTCTGTGGGCTGATTCCTCTTCTGGTTGCCTGAGCCTGGAGTCTCCTACTCGGGTCCGGAGCTGGTCCACATGTCGCCTCCATATTCGGCCGTCTTCCAACCGGACCCTATAAGACTTAGGTCCGGTGATGTCTGTAACTGTCGCCCTGACCCATTTTGGGTCTCCAGAGAAATTTTGGGTGAACACTAGATCGTCGATGCCCAGAGTCCGGGTCGGCCTGTGCGAGTCTATGGGCTTGTCTGGGTTATAGGTTGGGTTAAGTCTGTCCAGTTGAGATCATAGTTTCCGACTCATTAATAACTCTGCCGGGCTTCGGTTGGTCGCTGCGCTTGGGGTTATATGCTGGACTAGCAGGAATTGATTGATCCGTTCCTGCCAACTTCTCGGGCCCATTCTTGTCAGAGTCTCTTTTGTCATTCTTACCATTCTTTCAACCTGGCCATTGCTGGCCGGCTTAAATGGCGAGACAAGGATGTGTCTGACCCCAAGGTTTGCCAGGAAGGTTTCCATTTGCTGGGCTGTCAACTGTGGGCCGTTGTCTGATACCAAGGTGTCCAGTAGCCCATGGGTCATGAATAGTCTTCATAGTGCCCTTATGGTGACTTCGGTCGTTGCTGAGGGCATGTTGACTATTTCCAGCCATTTGGAGTATGCGTCGACTATTAGGAATGTCTGGCCCGCCATTGGTCCGGCAAAGTCTATGTGGACTCTTGACCATGGTGCGTTTGGGATCTCCCATTCTAGTGGGCTGGATTTCGGTGGGGCTGGTCTGTTTTCTTGACAGGGTTGACACGTGGCCACCCAGTCTGCGATGTCCTGGTCCAGGCGTGGCCACCACAGGTAGCTTCTTGCTAGTGCCTTCATGCGCACTATTCCTGGGTGCCCCATGTATAAAGTCCTGATCACCCTTTTCCTGAGTGTTTGAGGACTCACAATTCTCTTCCCCCATAGTAAGCAGCCCTTAAGCACCGACAGCTCCGTCTGTTTATTTTTAAATGTCTTAAACTCCTCCCCTTCTTCCTCCTGTGGCCACCCCCTCAACACCCAGTTCATCACTTTGGAAAGCACCCTGTCCTTTGCTGTGTGTTCCGTGATGTCCTGGGATGTGACGGGGCTCGTCCGTTCTATGTCGACGAGGAGAATTTTGGCCATAGGAATGGGGAATAATAGTCGAGACGTAGGAACCGTTCAGCACCTTTATTTGTGGCTAGAGGAGCTACAGCAGACTGGCGGCTGGCGGCAGGGAAACCGCTTTTAAGGGTTTCCCTGCAGCCCGCTTGGCCAGTGACAGTGGTTTAATTTTCCCACCGCTGACTAAGCCAATCAGCGGCGAGTATGCAAATACGTACGTCTACGTCAGTACGTAACAAGATACATCAGTGTATTTGGGGGAGGTGGGCAGAGGGACAGAAAGACTCAATCATTAGCAGCTTCTTCCAGGATGATTGCTTCACAACTTAACATTGAATTTAAAAAGAAAATGCAAGTGATTTTGAATGCAATAAAGAAGAGTTTTAAAATTCCCCAGAGAGGACAATTATTACCCATCAAATTAACTTTCTACAGAAGCAATTATCTATATTAACAATGAGAGGGATGGAAATAAAGATGAATTATGAGAAACAAAGTATTTTGATTTTGTAAATAAACTGGGGAAATGGTTGGCATATTAACTTGTGAAAAGAAAAAGAAAGTAATATTACAGTTACAAAAGGAAATACTGTAATAATAGACAATGTAAATATGCGAAAAGAATTTCACCAGTATTATTTTTCTTTATTTGAAGGTCAAGAGATTTCCTTGGTAAAAGTGGATGAATATTTAGATAAACAGAATTTAAAATCACAGAAAATCAGAGACAAATTTTGAATGAACTTATAGCAATAAGAGAAGTTTGTGAAATTATTAAAAAACAGAAAGGCATCTGTCCAGAGGATCTGCCATGTTTTTACTATAAATGTTTTGATAATGAAATTTTACAAACTTTACAACAAAGAATGAATATTATTTTACAGAGTGGAAAAATTCCTGATAGCTGGAAAGAGGTGGCATATAGCATTGATTCCTGAAGAGGCCCATGGTAAACAATGATTTTGGCTAAAAGGGTGAAAATAATTTTATCAGACTTGATTCATGTAGATCAATGTGGGTTTTTATCTAAAAGACAACTGCAAGATAATATTAGAAGTATGTTAAATATTGTGGAGTAATGGGAGCAACCTAATGAAAAATAAGCTGCATTGATATACTTATATGCAGAGAAAGCCTTTCAGATTTTGATTTTGATTTTCTTATTTAGAGTTCTGGAACATATAAATCTCAGAGATATTGTTTTTAATGGGTAAGATCAATTTATACTTCCATGAAAAACTAACAAAACATTTGAGATTCAAAAAGGGACAAACCAAGAATGCCCATTTTTTCCAGAGGAAATGAATAAAAACATAAGACAAGATGAAAGATTCATGGGAGTTAAAAAAATTTTTTTTAAAAAAACTGATAAGTAAGTTTTAAGGGCATTTGCACATGGATCCATTAGAGAGAAAGAATAGATATATTAATTGGAAAGTTAAAGTAAATAAGCAGATTTTAAGATTAATTATTAGAAGATGAAAATGTTAATAAATAATGAAAAATGAAAAATGAAAGATCAAGTAGAATTGATGGAGAAAACTGGTTTAAGATTGAGAAAAAAATAAAATATTGAGGCATTATTATGACAAATATGAATTGTATGTGATTTCAAAATAATTATTTAAGCTATAAAATGAAATTAAGGACATATCAAGGTGAGAGAAATTAAAACTGACATGTTAGGTAGAATTTCTGGGATAAAAATGAATGTTTTGCCTAGATCAATGTTTTGACAGCAGATGTACCATTTAAGCAAGGGCAAAAAGATATATCTAAATTTGTGCAGAAAGGGGAAAATACACAAGTTAAATATACAATGGTACAAGATTCAAAGGAAAGAGTACAACTGGATTTACTGGATTTGAAACTATTTATTACAGCTTGTTATTTGGTTTGGATGAAAGAATGGGAATTGCAGAGAAACAAAATATTTATAGAGTTAGAAGATCACAACCTGAGATTTGGATGACATGGATATTTATGGTATGATTAATCTGATTTTTAAAAACCATTTTATTAGATATGCCATATTTCATATAGCATGTGGAATAGATTCAAATCCATGCAATGCTCAAAGGTGGATCCCAGTGCAAGAAGCATTTTATAGAAGAGAAATAACAGACAAAGTTAAATGGTTAATGTATAAGGAATCATTGGAAAATCACCAAGGCAAATATCAAATTAAGTCAGAAGAACAGAAGAATGCGAATGGCAAAGTATATAGCTATCACTGGTTTTCAATGCATAAAAAGATGTATGGTGTAGAGCAAAGTAAGATAGAATGTGAAGTGCAATTGTGTGATGGACATGTAATTGCTAAAATGTATAAACTTTTGTTGAAACTTGAAATGGAGAAAGAACAGTAAACAAATGAATAATAAAGTGGGTCAAGAATATTGGTTATAATATGCAATATATAGGTGGATCAATGGGAAAATATGAGGTTAAAAGGTTGAAATCACATTATAATCTTAATTTTTTTAATAAAATGATGTATCGTTGGTATATGACCCCAGAGAAATTATGTAGAATATATAAAGGCATTTCAAATGTTAGTGACATGCTTGGAGGACATGTAGAAAAGCTTTAAAAATTGGATTAAAATACAGACATTGATAAAGAGGATTTTAAAGGTTAATATTCAATTGAAGGCAGATTTTTTTCCTTTTAGGACTTTAATTAGAAAAGAGCCATGGGAGATTATTTCAACGATTACTGCAGTGAGGTTCCTATATGCACAAAGATAGAAATTACTCACCTAGAGGAATAGTTGATGAAATTAGCAAAATTTGCTGAAATGGACAAATTGAGTTCTTTGATTATAGAAAGATCAGTATTGATCTTTCAGTGACTGGAAGCCCCTTTTTTCATAAGAAAGAAAATAACTTTGTGATTAACTGTTTCAATTAATAGAAAGAATAAGTGATAAAAAGAAGGGAATTATGAAAACTTAGAGAGATTTTGATTAAAATTATATGTATAGCTTCCAAGAGGATAATTGGAAGATATAGATATGTTTTCTGTTCTTTTATTTTTTTTCTATCTACTTTTTCTTTGTTCTTTGTTTTTTTTTACTATATTTTTACTTTTTTGACTATATTTCTTATTTATGTAAAATCTTTTACTAAAAATCATTTTAGAAAATAAAATATTTTCTCTTATTATTTTCTTATTATACAGTGATACTATTTCTCTTGTGGCATATAGCAGCTTTGATGATGGATGTTAAATCATGAACTTTAAGAAGGATTAACTTTCCTTTTATCATGTTGTAATCAAAGTAGGTTTCCCAATTCTGCAATCATTATCATATACCTACTTTTTAAATTAAAAATAAATGCAGGACTTTATTGAATGGAATTTTCTACTTGTGGCTTCAGGCAATTTTTATCAAGCTACAGTTTCACTTTAAAAATACACTGCCCATTCCTTTTATCATATCAATACAAAAGTTTCACCTCTGAGGGAGATGGTCAGTTTAGAAATAGGAAATATAAATAAATAAATAAAATTAGAGGTATTCATTCCAACCACTGAAAAGCATGAATGTATAATATGTGGCAGGGTGCCTGAGAGATTTCCCTGGGCAATCCCCTAATGCAGTCTCTGGGTATCCCTTAACTGTGAATTGCCAAGGATTTCATTTTGGGAATTACCAAAATATGTTAGTCATAATTTCTATAATGCCTTCTGTTTTGCATGAAGGAGGCTTTCCCAGGCTGATGCCATCCAAATCTGTCAGATTTTTCTTTGACTGCAAATAAATAGACAAGAGTATAATCTGCTTGAAAAGTTCTTTGTGTATGCCTCCTTTTCAAATTAAGTTATATTTCCCTCCACTAAAGCAGGGTTTCTCAACCTTGGCACTTTTATGTGTGGATTTTAACTCCCAGAATTCCCTAGCCAGCATACTAGCTGGGAAATTCAGGCAGTTGAAGCCCATGAATCTTAATGGTGCCAAAGTTGAGAAACAGTAAAAAAAGGTTACTGATCATTTCATTGTCCCAATATTTTAAGACTAAACTCTGAAGGGTGGTCTCTGGAACATGGATTGTCAGCTATCACAAATTTGAGGGGAATTTGAGGGGAATTTTTGCCTTTACACAAAAAGTTGGAGGCCATTTGGAACCAGAGAAGAATTTTGTCTCACCCCAGCAGTGTCTTGGACTTTTTACTGATTTGACCTAAATGAAATCATACATTCCTATTTACAAAAATAAGGTGCTATGCTTTCTGGATATTTGTAGCCAAAGAAGGCAAAAGTACCCATTACTCTTGATCTCAGCTATCTCAGTCTGTTCTAGCCAGGATAAGGCAAAATGTACCTCTCTGACATTTTTATAGAAATTGATCTTTTATCTAATTTCAGGAAAATGTTCACACAAAGGCATATATACACATTTATTTATAGTACATCACATACAACATAACCGAGACACAATTGGTTTGGTATCGACAAGGCTTTTTTTTTCTTATTACCATTTCAAGAAACCAGTTACAAAGAACTCTGCCATTCCTGTCAGAAACCTTTTCCTATCAATCTGTGTTCAGTCTCATTAAATGACTGTAGATGGTTCAAAACTGAGGTACTTAGCAGCAGCACTCAGCTGGCCTTGAGTAAACCCCAAAGAACCAAGCATGACTCGACCTAGTTAATATTTGTGTGAGAGATCACCAGGAATGTCCAGGGCTGCGATCCAGAGTGAAAAGATGAACATACTTCCTACAAGGATGTACCATATTAGCAAAATTTCTAGGTGTTCAGTTTTACTCAAGGAAGTCTTGCCCTGTGTTTAAAGGCCCTGCTAAAAAATGTTCAGTTTGGACTTCATCCATTTCTTTTAAAAATTGCTGCAATAGACTCTCCCAGAAGGTGGCTGCAATTCACTAGCAATGACACAGTTCTTATACAATATTTCACCTCAGTCATTTATTTTGAATTATCTACCAAAATTTTGAATAGAGAATAAATGAGAAGAGGTTTACTAAATGGGAATCATACTGTGAATTATGAATCAAGCATAAGCTTTGTCAAGAATCGTGAGAGGAATAGTTTGTTACATAGATGTGAGTAATTATTGTTTTAAATACCGAACTGGGTTATTAATTTCTTTTAGGCTAATGTAGGTTCTCTTATATTGGAATCTGTATATGCAGGAATAATCCTGGGATTTAAGGGTATAACTATAATTTGTTTTAGAATTAACAGTTTAGTCTTTAAAATCTTCATTTCAGGGGGAAACCAAGACAGCATTGATTCATCAACTGTTCATCTATATTCATTTCCTTTAGAATCAAACATTATTCATACATAATTATTCCCCAAGTTGTAAGGATACTTTGGGGCATGCTACCAAAAAGTTAAACTTCAAGCTTAGCCTGTATTTCCCACCCATAACTATGTACAAGATCCAGCAGAGAGCCAGTCTGACAGCTAGCCCTTTTATAGGGAGCTGTCAGATGGCTCAGCCAATCAGCGGTCTCCATTTTCCCGCCTGAACAGAGGACCTGGTTGTAACCAGGCAGTCTGGATATCTAACAGGTAGTACAAAAGGAATAATAAATTGAAGACTTAGGAAACACAGAAACTGCAGAGATGCTTAAGACATGTTTTTAAGTTTGGTGTTATTTTTTCCTCTGTTGTCTGATTTTTTTACTGTTCTCTTTCCCATCCCCTTCAGAGGATTTTTTTCCTGAAAAGACATTAGGTCAGGAGTAGGTTTTTTCTGCCAGTTGCTTTACTGAAACTTCCATAACTATCTCCAGTGCATCTGCAATCTTCACAAAATATACAGGCAGCTCAAGGTAATAAGTAACACGATGGATCACAGGCATATTCACTTAACTCTAACAATCATAGCCTTATGCAGTGTTTTTCAAACTCAAAAATTTTAAGGTGTGTAGACTTCAACTCCCAGAATTTCACTACCCTAATACATTACAAGTAGTCCTTCATTTATAATCATAATTGAGTTCAGAATTATGGTTGTAAAGCACATTAAGTGAGACACTATGTGACCATGCCCGACTTTATGACCTTTTTTGCAAGTCACTTGCAAAACACTTGCAGCAAGTGGTGTTAAGAAAAGCCCAGGATCATTAAACAAACTTGTGTTTACCAATGGGCAATTTTGCTGGAAATGCCATAAATCTGAAATATCACCCAAAAAATGCAGTAAATGTAAGCTAGTTGCCAAGCACCCAAAGTGCAATTGTATGACCATGGTATGTGTGTTTGTGTGTGTGTGTGTGTGAGCCCGCGCAGGGTCACGCAGAATGAGAACTTTAAAATGGGTACTAAGTAGTTCATGGTCAGCAAGCAACTATTAAACAGAAACTACCAGTACTAAACTAGCAGAATTACCGTAAATATAGGCAACAATATTCTTATTTGTTAAGCCGGGGTGGGTTCTAACTTACCTCACTGCCAGTTCGCTTCCTGCCGCGCCGCGTGGGTGCACACGTGTTGCGCACCGCATGGCCGTGCTGCACGGCCGCGCATGCGCAGTACTGAAAATCCAGCTTCTGCGCATGCGCAGAAGCAAAAAACAAAATGGCACTGCCGAGAGAGCCAGTTCGGGGGCGTGTCCAGCCGGCCATCGCTGCCGGTTCGGCGAGCGCGGGGAAATTCCCACTACCAGTTCTAAAGAACCGGTCCAAAACGGCAGGAATCCACCTCTGCACTAAGATTATTATCTACTGTTGGACTTTGATGGCAAGCAATTTATTTCACCCTAAATAGTTACTTTTACTTTACTATATCCTTTCCCTAAATAGTTACTATGTGGATACTGAGCAATGGGTTTTTTTGCATTTCAGAAATGGGAGTTATGGTGAAACAAATTTAATAAAAAAAATTAGACCACCCAAATTCAGCAAAAAAATAATAATCAGTTTCATTCTGGTTTTAGCTAAAGCCTCATAGAGTCAAGGAAATACCACCTGAACCCTTTGTTTTTCATGCTCTCTGCTTTCCCAGGATTGAGTATTTTTCCCTGATCTTCTGTTCCCTTAGTAATTTGTTTATCTGTGAGCCAGGTTTACATTTCATTATATTTAGAATCCCTGCTCTATGTGAGCCTTCTCTGTGGTAGCCCCTATATTTTGGAATATCCTTGTTTCAAAAGTCTTTATGATCCCTTTCCTCAGATATTTCATAAAGATGTTTAGTTCTTTCTGTTTGTAACAATTACTGAATGTTTCTGGTGCCCATCTGGAATATTTTTATTATTGTATGTATTACTTAATTTTTTTTTATTTTTAATCTGTTTTATGATGCCCAGACTCCGCAGATCAGAGCATATTACAAAAACTTCCGAATAAACATAGACAATGTTAGGTAAGCTACAATGTGATTGGCTTTGTTATGCAAACCCAGTAATTGTTTTAACATGTTGTGTGAACTTAAATTATAACACTGTTTGTTTTGACATTGAAAATTTCAAGAGAAAAAGAATAAAATAAACACAGCTATAAGTGGCCTTATTTGATCTTTCAAAGGAACAGGAACATAGAAATTATACATGCAAGTTTATTAAAACCAGAGGTCAACAAAAGTCTGCCACCTGTCAAAAGCCTGGATGCTCTCTGGATTACGGTTAGCCTTTTCTTTAAAATAGTTCATTTCAACCCCACTTGTAGTTTTCCTTCTATCCTGAAATGTCTCACCTATTTATCAATCATATTTTCTAGAAGGAATATCTGTCCAATTATACAATTATGACAGACTAGTTTGGGGGGGGGGGGGAAATCAGCTTTTCAATGATAAACATCTTTTCTCAGCCTGATAAGAATGGGAGGTCAGAGGGTACAAATACTACCCTTGAGTAATATTATAAAAGCAATTGGCTTGACTCTGCTTATGGCTAATTCTACTTTTAGAATAACTTGGTTCATTCTTCTACTCACAAGTCACTATTTTAGGTGTTATGCAGTTACCAGTAATGTCCCCAGGAGCTTTCCACTTTCTCCAGGAATTCCAATGAAGATAGTAGCTTCTCAAGAAACAATTGGAATTTGCCTGGGCTTCTGACATCCTTTGCTGAAAGATGGCCAAGATACTTCTCACTTGGAGACTGCCTATGGTTTCTTTCTAGATTTTTTCCTTTTATAACACCATCTAAAAATCTGGACAGCAAGATCATCAGACAATTTCTTCTACTGATACTTTCTCAGCAATAGCTTTCTGGTACAATGAAGATGCTTCCAATTTTCTGCCTCTCTTTCCTGATCCTAGGCTCTTGTGCACTCTCTTGCTCCTATTCACCTTGCTAGGAGGAAATGAAGAAATGTGTGATAAATATATTTCTGATTTCCAGGAGAAGAGACCCAGATAGGAAAATCTGATTCACTGGAAATACAACCCAAACACATAAATAACCAGTGAAGCAGTTGTAACTGGCCATTGATTTCTAGAACAGTCCCATTTGCAGTACTGTATTGAAGCCAAGCATCCTGACCTTACATTCAGGATTCAGTACCTATGGATTCTTCAGACTCTGAAGGAGAGGGCATCTGGTTTGAGGGGAAAGATGGCAGATGTTGCCCTAGAACAGAATCTTCTTCCCGTTTTCAAAGCTTGGGGAAGAAACTACTGGACTAGGAAGGGTGATTGACATTGATTTAACAGTGATAGAAATTCTTCCTTTCTTGGCTGTTGGTTCTTACATTGAATGGGCATTGATCCTTCCTCAACCTCCATTATCTAAAGCTGAGGGGAAAGACTCTAGAACTGAAAGCTTGCTGACAACAAGTTACCTGGAATGAGGGTTTTCCACTTGATGTTTGTTCTCAAGAGGAAATGGTCATCCCCATCCAACTTGCTCATTTCTGAGAGGAGAGTTTTGGCCTTGTTCCTGACCAAGATGTATTGCTGTTGAAAGTCTCTCTATCATCTATTGACATCTCATTGGAGAACATGAAAATCCCTTCCCCATCACTTCTCTTGGTTAGAAGGTGGTAGGTATAGGGAGAAATTTCAGTTCCGTCTGAATAAAGAAGGAGGTAGAGGGACAAGGTCAGAAACAGGACCAGATAGATTTGCTATAGTCACCAATGTCAACCACTCCTTCCACAGAATACACACCAGTTTTTATCCTACATATTGTTTTGTATTAGCTTTCTTACAAATGCCATTTCATTTTATTCTGTCAGCTCAGGGGTGAAATGCTACCGGTTCAGCCCAGTCTGAGTGTACCGGTAGCGGCGGTCGCCGGTGGTTCGGAGAACTGGTAGTGGCGGCAGCGCGAGGCTCCGCCCACCCACCTGGACGTTGCCATTTTCTTGTTTTTAACCCTCTGTGCATGCACAAAGCGTTCTGCGCATGCGCAGACGGTGAAAAAGCACGTGTGATGGGCACGCGCGCGCTTCCAAACTGGTAGGGAAGGTAAGTAGATTTCACCACTGTGTCAGCTCTTTGAGGTTGGCAAGGTCAAGAAACAGGCATGGCAGCGATTCTAGGAATGCTGTTTATTATTCTAAGCAGAATCTTGAAAGCCTGTCAGAGTTTCTCCTTGCCTTGTCTTAACCTAACAGAATAAAGGTGGGATTATTTTAAGTTTCTTTCTCACACTTTCCTCTTTATGATGACTCTGTAATTGCTGTGTCCAGTCTTCACTCAGGTCCACAGCTGACGCTGGCTGCTGCTGCAAGCTGATTGGTCGCAGCTGTTCTGGCTTGACTATATAAGGAGCTGTCAAGAGTACTGACTTTGCCGCTCTCTGTTAGCCAGAGTGTGCCATGCTGAGCAGACAGGCCAGCGTTTTCACTGTTAGCATTTACCTTGAGCTGAATAAACTAGTTAGCCTTCCGAACGTGTCTGCCTCAGTTTGCATGTCTTCTAAGACATATCAACTGGCGACGCAGGTTGGGATTTTTATCCCCAAACAAACGAGGCTATAAGACACGGAGCTGAGCTGTCACTACAAAGAGCTGAAGTCACTACCAAAAAAATCCCCTTCTGTGGAGAATGGCAGCCTTACCCATTTTTGCCGCCTACAATCCTGCAGCTGAATCTTGGGACACATTTAGAAAAATTCGAATTCTTCCTAATGGCTAACGAACTCTCTGGCATTCTAATGACAGGAAAAAAGCCCTTTTCCTCTCTGACTGTGGAAATGAGGTATTTGAAACTGCAAAAAATCTTTTGGCTCCTCAGAAAGTACATACTGTGCCCTGGGATGTTATCTCAGAGAGTTTAAGGAACCGTTATTCCCCTGTTCCATCTGTGATAGCTAGAAGGCATGCCTTTTATCACAGAAACCAAAAAGAGGGGGAAACTATTAACCAATACATGTCTTCACTCAGGGCAGCTGCCCTTTACTGTGAATTTGAACGCTTAGATAATGCCCTGAGAGACAGGCTTGTTTGTGGCATCAGAGACTTAAGATTACAACGCCACCTACTTACAAAAACAATACTTCCATTACAAGTAGCCTTAGAGGAGGCAAGAGCAGCAGAACTTTTAGACAGGTCTGCCTCAGAAATCCAGCAAATGACCTTTTCAATTTTTCCCGCCAAAACGGAGGCTGTCCATTCGGAAACAGCAGACAAAATAGGGGACTTTACTGAGGGAATCGAAGAAGATGTACATCGCCTCAGACCTCAGGACCAGAGACAAGACAACAAGGCAAAACAGACAACATGAAACATCTGTTTGAGCTGTGGGGGACCGCACCTGAGAGCTGCTTGCAAGTTCAGAAATGCAGACTGCCTGAGATGTGGACAAATGGGCCATCTGGCAAGGGTATGCAGAGCCCCACAGCCAAATACAAGGCCACTAGCTAGACCCTTAAATTTAAAAAAAAAACATCCTTCAAATTTGAACTCAGGGGAGATGAATGCTATGCTATTAACAATTACAGCTATCCCCCTGAAAGCATAATTGGAAATGAAATAGCAAGAAAAAAATATTAATCACACCAAATCTAAACTTAAACCTGCCCCTACTAAATTAAGAGATTACCAGGGCAGAATCATTCCTATACAGTATTAGGTACCTACCCCTTCCATATTCAGTATGGAAAATTCTCAGGTCACCTTCCCCTCATGATTGTAGAAGACCCACTTCCTAGCCTTTTAGGCCTGGAATGGTTCCACTCCCTGGACCTCTCCATTTCTGGAATCCATCATGTCCAAGAGCCAATCCTGTCTGATCTCGTCAGGGAGTTCAACACTCTTCACCTCTGACCTGGGTAAGTACACTGAGAAGCCCCTTTCCTTTAATTTGGATCCCCAGGTCGCTCCCATTCGTATTAAATATAGATGAGTTCCTTTTGCCCTGAGGAAAAAAGTAGATGCTGCCTTGGATAAACTAATTAGTCAGGGCATCCTTCAGGCAGTTGACCACTCTAGATGGGAAACGCCAATAGTCACTCCCGTTAAGCCAGATGGGTCAGTCAGGATATGTGCTGACTACAAAGGGACCCTCAATAAGGCCCTCCAAAATTCTGCTTACCCTGTACCTGTGGTTCAGCACCTCCTCCATTCCCTAGGCCAGGGCAAGATTTTCGCAAAATTGGACTTAACCCAGGCCTACCAACAGATTCCTGTTGATGAGGCCACAGCAGAGGCCCAAACTATCGTCACTCATAGGGGGGCATTTAAATGCCACAGGCTCCAATTTGGAGTTACTGTTGCCCCTGGTATATTTCAGTGTTTAATGGAACGACTGCTCCAGGGTATTCCTGGAGTAGTTCCTTATTTCGACGATATTTTGGTGTCTGCTGCTGATATCTATCAATTGAAAGCATGTTTAAGGACAGTATTGGAAAGATTCAAGCAATTGGCACTCACCCTTAAATCAGAAAAATGCAAACTAGGTGTACAAGAAGTCGAGTTCTTGGGCTACAGAATAGATTCTTCAGGGTTGCACCCGACCAAAGCTAAAGTTAAGGCGATTCATGAGGCCCCTACTCCTAAGAACAAAACAGAATTGCAGGCTTTTCTAGGCCTCATTAACTTCTACAGTGCTTTTTTGCCCCACAAGGCTTCCGTAGCCGAACCTTTACATAGGCTTTTAGATACAAAGAGACCTTGGCTGTGGGGCTCAAGAGAAGCTGCCGCATTTCAGGCTATAAAACGACTGCTCATGTCTGACAGTCTCCTTTTACAATATAGTGACAAGATGCCATTGGTTTTAACATGTGATGCCTCTCCGTTTGGCATAGGAGCCATCCTTAGACACAGATTGCCTTCAGGAAGGGAGGCACCCATCGCTTTTTTCTCTCGCACCATGTCCCAGACAGAAAGAAACTACGGGCAAATAGATAAGGAGGCTTTAGCCCTGGTAACCGGAGTAAAAAGGTTCCATGAATACTTATATGGCCGCCATTTCACTTTGGTCACAGACCACAAACCATTGCTGGGGATTCTCTCTGCAAACAGGCAGTCCCCTCAAATTATGTCCCCAAGGATGACCAGGTGGACTGAATTTCTAGCTGCCTATAACTACACCCTTGAGTACAGGCCAGGAAAACACCTCGCACAGGCAGATGCCCTGAGTAGATGCCCTCTACCTATTCCAGTGGAAGATCCAGCTCCTGTTAACTCTGTGCTGATGATTGAAGAACTACCAAACGTTCTCTCAGCAGCGGACGTGGCCAAACACACATCCAAAGACAGAATTATTTCTCAGGTTTTGGACTGGGTCAGGAGAGGCTGGCCTTTAGACTCTGGGGGTACACTGTTCCAACCATTCCGGACAAGGCAAAACGAACTATCCACAATGAAAGGCTGTTTGCTCTGGGGCCATAGAGTTGTTATTCCTTCCTCTTTATGAAACCACATCCTGTTTACCTTACATGATAGCCACCCGGGTATAGTGAGGATGAAAGCTCTGGCCAGGAGCTATGTATGGTGACCAAACTTAGATCGGGACATTATCGAATGGGTGTCTGGGTGTCAGATGTGTCAAGAAACAAGAGCAAACCCACCTAAAGCAAGCCCATCCGAATGGGACACACCAAGACGGCCTTGGTCTCGCCTTCACATAGACCTGGCTGGCCCAGTGCAGGGTCAAATGTTCTTTGTGGGGGTGGATGCTTACTCTAAGTCGGTAGAGGTGAAGCTGATGTCCTCCACCACCTCTGACACAGTCATCAAGATATTACAGACTTTGTAATATCTTGATGACGAGGTGGCGCAGTGGTTAGAGTGCAGCACTGCAGGCTACTTCAGCTGACTGCTAGCTGCAGTTCGGCGGTTCAAATCTCACCGGCTCAAGGTTGACTCAGCCTTCCATCCTTCTGAGGTGGGTAAAATGAGGACCCAGATTGTTGGGGGCAATATGCTGACTCTGTGAACCGCTTAGAGAGGGCTGTATAGCACTATGAAGCGGTATATAAGTCTAAGTGCTATTGCTATAGTGCTATTGCTATTGTTTGCCACTCATGGTATCCCAGACATTCTGGTGTCTGATAATGGGCCCCAATTTACTTGTGGCCCTTTTGAAGTATACCTAGCAGGACTTGGCATAAGGCACATTCTAACTGCTCCTTTTTTTCCTGCTACCAATGGTAGAGCGGAAAGGGCTGTATGCTCAGTTAAGGAGGCCCTGGCAAGGTTAGGGCCTGGGGACTGGAACTATAAAATCTCAAAATACCTCCTGTTGCAGCATGCCACTCCATGCCCGGAAACGAACCAAAGTCCTGCTGAGCTGTTGATGGGAAGGAGGATAAAGACAAACTTGGACAGACTGCACCCCAATTATTCCCCAGACCTTCCCAGGGATTCAACTTCAAAAATCAGAATTTTCCAACCAGGGGGACTTGTGTATGCCCGGAACTATGCAGGCCACCCCCTATGGTTATCAGGTACTGTCATTAGCCAAGCAGGCCCCAGGTCATACACACTGATTCTGGATGATGGGCGAATGTGGCTCAGGGGTCGCTGGACACTAGAAACTAACCCCAGCATTTCAGATAAAAGTTTGTGTACAGATGGGCCTGTTCCAGGGACCGAGGACTCTGTTCCAGCCATGGAAGCAGCCAGCAAGGGGGAAAAGCCTCCAGAGATGACAGCAGGAGCTTCTGCGGCAGTCCTACATAGTTCAGCTTCAACAGGAACCCTCCGACAGTCAGACCGAGTCAGAAGAAGGCCTGCCTACCTGCAGGACTACGAATGCGCCATCTAGTGACGGAGGAGTGCTGTGTCCAGTCTTCACTCAGGTCCACAGCTAACGCTGGCTGCTGCTGCAAACTGATTGGTCGCAGCCATTCTGGCTCGACTATATAAGGAGCTGTCAAGAGTACTGACTTTGCCGCTCTCTGTTAGCCAGAGCATGCCATGCTGAGCAGACAGGCCAGCGTTTTCACTGTTAGCATTTATCTTGAGCTGAATAAACTTGTTAGCCTTCCAAACGTGTCTGCCTCAGTTTGCATGTCTTCTAAGACATATCAGTAATCTTTTCTGAATTTCCTCCTCCACCAAGCCACCCATAACAGTTTGTTCATTGCTTCCTCATTTCCAAGACCAGGTCTATATTCTTTTACATATTCTTACACAATATCAGGATTATGGTATTGTTGGATATTTGTTATAATTGATCTACTGTATACATCAATTAGAGTAGCAGAACCCCTTCAAGTGAGTCTTGACACCTGACAAATCCATGCATTTTTCTAAGCAACATTTTGAGAAGTGGTTTGCCATTTCTTTCTTCCTAGGGTAAAGACTAGATAGGAGCAAAGAGTTAGTGTTTTCAGTATCTATACTCTGCCATCCAGTAGTCTTCCAGAGTTTGCAGCCCATATATTTTTTTGACATTTTGTCTTTGCCTCATCATCCAAAATTTTATGAGATGGAACTACGAAATCCTAAGGCACATTGGTTTTGTCTCTGAGTGGTAACACAAACTAATCTGGATGGAAAAGAGAAGGAAAACAGTTAAGCCCAAGTAAAAGCTTAAGATTGCCTTTGTTTTCTTTTGAGCCAGAATAGTTACTGTCTTGGCCTTCAAGTAAAATGCTCCAAATCCTATATCTATGTACATGAATGCAGGAGAAAAAGAGAAAATTATTTGTGTGTGTGTGGACACACAGGCACATAGACATTGTGTTCACATGAGGATAGGGGAGAAAAGAAACAGAGAAAGTGTGTCCCTGCATAATAGATACAGTGCCCTTGCTAAACTTTATAGGGATACTAAGGTGGCAGGTTCAACTGTTTCTAATGACAGTGATGACTCAACTGAACAGGGGATTGTGGTCTGTGAGGAAAAAGTTGTTTGGAATAAGGGAAGGTGTGAATCAGGTATTGCAAATCAAGTAAGATGAGCAAGGTATCTAAAAAGAAGCCACCTTACTCAGTTGTAAGAGGTGTCAATTAGGAAAGGATGTAGAGGTCTTGAAAGAAGTGAGGTGTCTGCCTGGTACTACAGCTAGCAGAGAAAAGAGGCACATTGTTAAGATAGTCAAGAATGCTAGTAAGGATTGTGATGTTGGTGTTGTTGTGCTCTAATTACCTGTCTGAAAAAGATGTATTTTCTGTGCAGAATTATTTCCAGAACTCGGAACAGGAACTTTAGAATAGAATAGAATAGAATAGAATAGAATAGAATAGAATAGAATAGAATAGAATAGAATAGAATAGAATAGAATAGAATAGAACAGAACAGAACAGAACAGAACAGAACAGAACAGAATAGAATAGAATAGAATTCTTTATTGGCCAAGTGTGATTGGACACACAAGGAATTTGTCTTTGGTACATACGCTCTCAGTGCACATAAAAGAAAAAAATTAATCAAGAATCATAAGATACAACACTTAATGATAGTCATAGGTTACTAAGTAAGCAATCAAATCATACTAGCAAACAAATAAAACAATATAAATTGTAGAGATACAAGCAACAAGGTTGTAGTCATAAGTGGGAGGAGATAGGTAATAGGAAGGATGAGAAGAAGAATAGTAATACAGTCTTAGTAAATAATTTGACAGTGTTGTGGGAATTAGTTGTTTGGCAGAGTGATGGCATTTGGGAAAAAACTGTCCTTGTGTCTAGTTGTTCTGGTGTGCAGTGCCCTATAGCGCCATTTTGATAGGCTGTAATCTTACTTTTTCAGAGGTTTTAGCAATATAGGTAGTCCTTGACTTACAGCAGTTCATTTAGTGACCGTTCAAAATTACAATGGCACTAGAAAAAGTGACTTATGATCATTTTTCACACTTACGATCATTGCAGCATCCCCATAGTCATGTGATTTATATTTGGATGCGTGACAACTGACTCACAATTATGACAATTGCAGTGTCCAAGGGTCATGTGATCATCTTTTGCGACCTTCTGACAAGCAAAGTCAATGGGGAAACCATATTCACTCAACAACACTGTTACTAATTTAAGAACTGCAGTGATTCACTTAACAAATGTGGCAAGAAAAGTCATAAAATGGGGCAAAACTCACTTAACAAATTTCTCACTTACCAGTATAAATGTTGGGCTCAATTGTGGTCATACAGTATATACTACCTGTATATAAGGAGCAAAAAGGAAAAGGCCAGCATATAGCAGAGTGCAATGTGTAGCTAAAAGAGTGGTGTAAAGCAGAAGGGTTT
The DNA here is from genome assembly GCA_003457575.1 of Thermophis baileyi. NCBI lineage: Eukaryota > Metazoa > Chordata > Lepidosauria > Squamata > Dipsadidae > Thermophis > Thermophis baileyi. The sequence goes on from QLTV01000227.1 coordinate 429,624, forward strand.
GGTTATGTTAGTCATAATGCTTACAGTTTTTCTGATGAAAAACCCAGGAATGGAATATACAACTAGAGGGATTTAAATTGTTTAAAAGAAACAGATGTAACAAAAGTGGAGGTGGAGCTGTGCTATATATAAAAAATAACTATATCTCTACAGAAATACAGCAGAACAATGATGAAAACCATCTTGAATACATTTGGATCAATATAAAAGGAAAAGACTGGCATTGCTATAGGTGTATATTACTGGCCACTCAACCATATAGAGGAAATAGAGTCAGTAAACTATTAGGAAGCAATAGTAATGGGGGACTTTAACTACCCTAACATCAATTGAGATACAAACTCTGCACCTAGTGGAAGACTAAACAGATTCCTGACAAACCTAGAAGACAACTTTGTCTTCCAAAAGGTAGAGAAGGGAACTAGAGGGTCAGCCATACTGGACTTAATTTTCAGTAAGAAAGTTGAAATGATAGAAGGCGTTGAAGTAACAGGAACCTTGGGGAGGGCAGGGGAGTGACCATACGATATTGGAATTCAATATTATGCAAGCACAAGTAATAAGTAATAAAACAAGTAATAAAACAAAGTCAAACTAGAGTTTCAAGACTGATTTCAATTAAGTTAGAAAGACATTGAGAAGGATTCCATGGATGAAATCCTAAAGAAGAAAACAGCCCAAGAAGCTTGGGAAGTGAGAGCCATATCATCCCACAAGTGGTCATCACTTCTGGGATCATACCAGGTGATCACCTGGCAAAGAGATATGTTCTAAAGATTTCCAAAGCTCTGGAAATCTTCAAAAAATAAGTGCACAATGGGGGATGGGGAAGAAGTCCAGGCCCTGCACGGACCCAGTAGGAGGGAAAAGGCCTGTGGAAACCCAGTGGGGGGTGGGGAAGGCCTTCAGGGACCCAGTAGAGAAAGATAGAAAAGTGAGCCCAAGGGCTGTGGGGACTCCAAGAGGTGGGAAGTAGAGCATGGGGGTGAGGGAGAATGCTTTGGGAGGCCCGGGGCAAATGCGCCAAGGCCTGTGCGAGGCCTCTCAGGATCTCTCCCACCCATGAGGCACCCTGTGCTTCACTTAATATTACACATTCATTTAACAACACATGAGGGAGAGTAGGAGGTGGGGATCATTAAGCAACACCATCCTGTTTAACAGTTGTCACCACTTGGCAAGCTCCATTATAGTCGTAAGTAGAAGACTACCTGTAGGTTTTTTGGGTTTTTTTTGGTACCTTTAAAAGAGCTGTAAAAAAATTATTTATACCTTCCTTTCTGTCATCATGTCTTCATTTCTTAGGGTCACTGTTCTCTTTCTTTAGGATATTTCATGGCTAATCTGTTATCCATTCAACTTTTCTGTTTTCTGAGTCTCTTTCAGAAAAGCTTGTTCTTAACTTACAGTAACTTCAGTGAGATTATTTTGTCCTCCTTTCCTAGCCAGGAATGATCTAAAGAACTCTGAATCAGAGTTGCTGTGTTAGTCTTACTGATCACTGTAATATTTGCTTGAGTTCTGTTGGCATTACTAATATGTTTATATATCTTCTGGGATTAGAAACTTATTTTTTTTTAACCGAAAAATGATGAGTCATGCTAAATTTAAGAGAACATGCTGAACTTTTTTAATGCTATGCCAAGAAATGGCTCACTTCTAGCTAGCAAAAGAGATAGCTTGTACTTTACAAACTGTAGGATATGAATCATGTTGGAATAACAAAAAGGTATTGGTAAAACTTGAAAATCTGATTCTAGCACTATGCAGAGGAGTAAAAGAAGAAAGAAAAACATGGAGCAGGGAATTGTTCATATTTCTGATCTATAATCTTATCATTCTACATGCAATTTCATCCATGGGATTGACTATATTTTAAGGTAAAAATGGATTAAAATGTATGGGTATGTTTTATAGATGGCATCTACCACCGGCGAGATTGGCCAAAATGTACCCATCTACTAAACCAAACTGCTGGAAATGTAATCAGACACAAGGGACATTCTACCACATGTGGTGGACATGTCCCGATGCAAAAAAATATTGGAAGAAAATTAAAAATTGGCTTGAGGAAATAACAGAACAAAAACTGGAATTAAAACCAGAATTATTTCTTTTGGGAACAATGAAAGAAAATGTGAAAAAGGAAAGTTATTATATTACACAACAGATAATAACGGCAGCAAGAATCATATTCGCACAGAATTGGAAAAAAGATAAGATCCCCTCAAGCGCTATGATTGTAAAAAAGGTGCTAGAATGTGCTGAAATGAGCAAACTAACTATGGAACTAAGAGAGAGGGAGGAAACAGAGTATTATAAAATTTGGAATATATGGTATGATTGGCTCGCAAAGAAAAGTAAAATTAATGTATAAATTAAGAATGAAATACGTTATAAAATGGAATAAGAGAAATGTGATAGATGTAATCGTAAACTTAAAAGGTTGTTCATGTATAAAATGTAAATAAGAGTAAAAAACTATGGGATAATAGGTAAAAGTGTATATATCAAATAGAAAAAGATAATAACTGTTTAGGTATATCACAATAGCCAAAACTAGGGAAATATGGAAATAAGAAAGAAATTATGATGGCATAAAGCTGTATTAATGGAATTATATTTTATGTATAAGTGATATGTATGTTTGTTTTTATATGTTGTAATGTTTGTTTACTTATGTGTTGTTTTTTAATTGGAAATTTACAATAAAAATTATTTTAAAAATAAAATAAAATGTATGGGTATGTTTACATGCATTTTGAGGCTACATTTTTGCAATTTCAATGATTAATTTAATTATGTTTGGGTAATTAACTTGGATTCATATAACTTTCTCAACTGCCAGCAGCAGTTCCTATCATACTTTTAATGAAATTAACATAATTCTCTTAGGTTAATAATTCCAATACTAGGATCAAAATTTAGAGGTTATCTGAATACTTGGACTTACACATCATATTTAAGCCAAAAACTATAGGTTTACAAATCACAGCATTTAGGGCTCTGTATTAAGCCCCAAACAAACAAACAAACAAACACAATTTGGCATAGCACAGTACTTGACCAGCAACAGCCTCTTGTATCTAGCTATTCAGTGACTCCAAGCTCTTTGTAAGTAATCATTGAGAAGGAATGGCTATCCCAGCCTGTTAAATGTACAAGTCGTCCTCGACTTACAACGGTTCATTTAGTGACCGTTCAGAGTTGAAAAAAGTGACTTATGACCATTGTTCACACTTATGACCATTGCAGCATCCCCATGGTCACATGATCAAAATTCAGATGGTTGGCAACTGGTTCATATTTATGACGGTTGCAGGGTCATGTGATCCCATTTTGTGATCAGCAAAGTCAATGGGGAATCCAGATTCATTTACTAACCATGTTACTAACTTAGCCAATGCAATGATTCACTTAACAACTGTGACAAAAAAAGTTGTAAAATGGGGCAAACTCACTTCACAAATGTTTCACTTAGCAACATAAATTTTGGGCTCAATTGTGCTCTTAAGTCAAGGACTTCCTGTAAAGAATTGTCCTTATAAATACTTATAAATACTCAGACAAGTGAAAATGAAAACATTGTTTTGAACATGAATCTTGTCAGATCAGAACATAGTGAATAACTGCGTTCTTTATATTGGCCAGAGAAGAAGCAGCTACAGGAAGCTGGCTTGGCTTCTGCCTGACAGACAGAATATTTAACTCTGACCAGAGTTGGACAAGAGAACTGAAAAATAGCACATTCTGGCCTTACCCACTGACTCAGAGACTAAAGAGCATTTGATTGTTATTCAAACAAAAATAGTAGCCATGGGAAGATAATTTTGGCCCAGACTGTTTACAAATCCTAATTAATACTTTACAATCTTGAAGACTTACCATTTCCTTCCTCATCCCGTGTCTTGTCTTGTTAGACTGCAAATCTAAAGCATGACTTCCTCTCTTTTAAATTGATATAAATTGCACTGATATGTGTATAGGACTATAAGTTTTAATCATTATTGCATGGATTTTCAAAAGAGACTGTGAATATTGATAAAGGAAACAAGAATATAAGAAGTTATTATTTATTATGATAATAAACAAAGGCAGGAATTCTGAAAACTCAGTTTTATCGATATTTAAATATGCTATTGGCCTTAGCATTTATCTCAAGCAATCCCTCCTAGTTATGCTTCAAGACTCCATTCCATCAGGTTGAGTGCCCTTGGGTACCATAAAGTAGAACATGAGACTATGGTAGTGATTTAAATTCTTCTAAATTTTCCATCTTTTTATGTTTTTTCTGTCTTTTATTCACTTCTCTTTCCCCCTGTTTTTAAACTGTTGAATGTTTAATATTGTAAGGGAAGAGAAAGCAAAAAGAATTGTGATTACAAAAAAAGTGAGAAAAAGAGGAACCAAAATTTAAATTACCTCAATATTTGTAAATAGAATGTGGAAAGCAGAAGGTTTCTCTTGAGTAAAGGAGTAGAGTACATTGAGGCTTTCTCAAGAGCCATAGTCATTTATTACATAGAAGTTGTTACTACTGATATTCAAAGAATGGATAAAGGAAGTTAGAATGACATAAATTAAAGATCGAAACCATTGTTGACTGATACTATTCATCTTCAGGATATTTTAGAATTTTGCAATCCTTATTGTTGCTATATTTCATTCATAGATTTCTTCCTTGTGTGTAAGCAATACAAAATGATCCTCAATTTGTCTGTCATCAAAGTAAGCATCCTCACTACAGAAGAGAATATATCTGCTTTGTAGATCCTGTTTTTCATGTCAGCTTACAGAAGCAATTGTGATCTGAATTGCTGTTGCTAAATGACATAATTGTAAAGCCGTATTTCATTGACCACGTAGTTTAGTGATGGCAATCCTATATAAGGAACTATCATACCAAATATCTTTAAGGAATAGTTACATAATACTATTTTGTACAATAAAATTAATCTCATGTTGTATAATAAAATAATATCCACATTTGTTATTAATTTAGTAAATATGCTATATTTATTCATCTATGGAGATTCTCAATCATCCAGGTCATGGTTGTCCCAAAGGTGCTTTTTCAAGAGGCAACTAGACTTTCTGTTTTTTCTTTGAAGACGTTTTGCTTCTCATCCAAGAAGCTTCTTGAGCTCTGACTGGATGTTGGGGAATAGAAGGATTTATACTCCTTGCAGACAGCTGGTCATTTGCATTCTTTTAGCAAGTCGTTAAGGTCACGTGGAGGTTTATCTGTGTCATCAGGGTCAGCTGAGTGGTGCAAATGGGTGTGGAGCTTCTTGGAACTGTTGAAAGGACTGTGTTGTAGATTGGAGATAGATGATGTCATATCCGTCCCCCTCTGTTGAGAGAGGGCTGTTCAATTTTGACATAGATGGCCTCTTTGACCCTTCTTTCAAATCAACAGTCGTCTCTCTCCAAAATGTGGACTCTGCTGACTCCAAAAGAGTGGCCTTTATCTTTTAAATGCAGATGGACTGCTGAATATAGTCTTGATGGGTTTGTTCTCCTATGTTGTGCCATGCATTTATGAAGTGGTTGTTTTGTTTTCCCAATGTACAGATCTGCACGTGGCTCACTGAATTGTACTGCATATACCATGTTGCTCAGTTTGTGTCTGGGTGTTTTATTCTTGGAGTGGATAAGCTTCTGCCTTAGTGTATTCTTAGGTTTGAAGTGTGCACGTATGTTGTATTGGCTGAAGATCCTCCTGAGCTTTTCCGATATTCCTGCAACATATGGAATGATAACGTTGCTTCATTTATTGTTCTCTTCGTTTTCTGTTATGGAGGAGCTCCCGTAGGGTCTTTTTTTTTAAGATTTGATGAAGGCCTACTTGGGATAGCCACACATTCTGAGGGGTTCATTAATGTGTTTTCATTATGTGTTCTTTCCCATCTTTGCTGGTAGGCAGGCCTTCAGCTCGGTAGTGTAGGGTTCTGATGATTCCCATTTTGTGGTCTAGTGGGTGGTGGGAATCAAAATGTAAATATTGATCTGTGTGAGTGGGTTTTCTGTAAACTTCGGTGTTCTGTAAACTTCGGTGTCTGTTTTCCTTAATGTGTACTGCACAATCCAGGAAGACTAGACTAAACTATTTTCTTTAACATCTTCCTATATGTTAAAGTTCAAAGCACTCTGTTAACAGTCTGTTATTGTAATTTACTCATAGGAAGTCTACACAGTTTTTTATTTACTACAAATCACCCTGATCATTATCTCTGATCAGTTTAGGATCAAATACCCTTGTTTGCTTCTTAATAATGAAATCTTTCCTTATGTTTTTAACAGGGAGCCATCCCAATAATTGCATTTCATTTCCAAAGTTCATAAGTCTCTGTTGTAAATATCTCTGCAATATCCTTGAGCCGAGGTGGCGCAGTGGTTAGAGTGCAGTACTGCAGGCTATTTCAGCTGACTGCTAGCTGCAGTTCAGCAGTTCAAATCTCACCGGCTCAAGGTTGACTCAGCCTTCCATCCTTCCGAGGTGGGTAAAATGAGGACCCAGATTGTTGGGGGCAATATGCTGATTCTGTAAACCGCTAAGAGAGAGCTGTAAAGCACTATGAAGCGGTATATAAGTCTAAGTGCTATTGCTATTGCTATTGCTATCCATTGTTGAATAATTCTCCTTGACAGCACAATATTCCTCTTTAACATTGCTGTTGTTTAACTTGTTAACTGTTTTTTTCTTCCATATATATAATATATGACAGGTCAATTGGGTTGCAAATAGACACAGACCCTTATAAATTTTGGGCTGTTTTGCAAGGGGGAAACGTCATAGTTTCAATAGATTTCTCAGTGTTCAACTAAGGGGGATAATATGTAGAGGGGGGTTGTTTTTTAATTCATATTTTAAAGCTTTTGTTTAGTTTTGTTTTCTGTTTATTTTTTCTTTTTGATTTCGTATTTTAATCTTTTGAATAAAATAAAAAATTATAAAAACAAAAGAAAATTGTTATTTCATTTTCATTGTCAAGCAACAACCTATGTCATTGCTTAATAATGTTATTACCCAGGTCATGTATTCTAATTTTGAAATACTAATTCCCAATGTATTTCTGGGTATATTTGTAAAGCTTTAAAAGTAGAAATAAATTTATTTATTAACTTATTTGCCGCTCATCTCATATAAAAAAAACTCTGGGTGGCTTACAGCAGTTTAAATTGTATGTAAAATTTTTATTGAAAAAGAGGAAATAATTTGCTTTAAAAGAGGAATTAAAATAACTGAATCTCTGTTGGTTTCTGTTTCCTACTTTTTAATATTCTTAATTAATTAGACAAATTATTGTCCTTTCAGACAACTGATTGGGGCTTTTTTTCTCTCAAATTTCAGTTTATTCAAGGAAAATTAAAATACAAAACACCAACGTATTTTTAAAAAGGGACAAAAGAAGAAAAAACACAACAAATGTTAAAAAGAAAATGTGTCTTAAAAAAAAAGACTAACACAATGTCCTCCCTAGTTGAATGCTGGTTAATATAATACAACAATATTAGTTTCCCATCCCTTGTGAAACAGATCAAAAGAATTTTAACTATTTAACTTCTAAATCTATTTACAAATTATTAGCCTGTCACACTATATTAATAATAAAATAATTAACAGGGAAAACAATAATAAAAAAAAGATTTTATAAAAGGATAAAAGTAATAAAAGCATTAATAATAAAAGAAAGATAAGATTGAAATTCCATTCTAGTAGAAATTCCTGCTAGAATCAAAAGAGGAGAACAAGATGTTGCATTGATATTCCTACACATAATCTGTTGTAATCGAACAGTGACTGGGTTCACAGATTTCAAAAAGTCACAATGTGCTTTATTTAGTTTTTGCTTAGTGCATTGTGTGAACCTGGCCAATTAGGGAGTATTTAACTGAATCCAGTCAACAATCAATAGCATTCACAAAAATAGTCCATGTCATCATGTCCCCAAATTAGAAAAAAGGAAAAATCTTTTATGGCAAGTCTGATTAATTTGCAATAACTCCCAAGGTATCTTAGTATAGGAAATGGTAAAATATAGACTGGTCTATACTAACATTGAATTCAGGGTAGACTAAACAATCAAAGCCAATGTGTACATTAGTGGTTCCTGGGCAGGCTGGAAGGAAATGTCAAGTGGTGTACAGGTAGTCCTTGACTTACAACCATTCGTTTAGTGACCATTCGAAGTTACAAGGGCACTGAAAAACATGACTTATTATAGACGCAAGTAACCAGGAACAGGAGTTGTTCAAAGCACTTCAAGTTTATTACATTCTATCTCTACACAAGAATCTGATCTACTAATGGTCTAGGCAAAATTAGGTGCTGGACTTAGTTCTCTTGTGGGAATATAGTGACTCCAAACTGATGATGCATTTGACCCTACCTTTGGGCTTCACCTAGTCATTTCCTACACTTATGACATTTTTCATACTTATGACTTTTGCAGCATCCCAGTGATCACATGATCAAAATTTGGACACTTGGCAATTGGCATGTATCGATGACAGTTGCAGTGTCCCAGGGTCATGTGATCACCTTTTCTGACTTTCTGACATGGAAAGTCAATGGGGAAGCCAGATTCACTTAACAGCTGCATTACTAACTTAACAATTGCAATGATTCATTTAACAACTATGGCAAGAAAGGTATAAGATGAGGCGAAATTCATTTAACAACTGCCTTGCTCAGTTGTGTTCATAAATTAAGGACTAGCTGTATACTGGATTTTGTTATAAGTCTTGTGCTGTTAACATATTTATAAATGAGTAAATAAGAGATTAGAATATAATATTAAAATATGTAAGAGATTAGAAAAATAATTGTCAAATTTTCCGACAACACAAAAGTAGGAGAAATACCAAACACGTTAGAATACAGTGTCATGATTTAGGTGGCAAGCTGGAACAATGGGCAGAAACTAAAAGACAAATTTTAATAGAAACAGCCTTCATTTAAGTTGGAAAAATCAAAATGATGAGCATAAGGTGGGATAAACTATTCTCGGAAAACAGAGATGCTTTGGAAAAGAATCTGTGTACCTTGATGTATGATTAGAATGATGCAAATGCAGAATCAAAAAAAAGCAAATGCAGCCCCAGGTTACTACGTATAGCACAAGATCAAGAAAAATCACAATTCCTCTCTTTTTGCCTTGGTCAGATCAAACATAGAATATTATATCTGGTTGTGAGAAATGCATTTTACAAAGGGCATAGATAGACTGGGAAATATCCAGAAAATTTCAGCCAGGATGATAAGAAGCCCAGGGACTGGCTAAATAAATAAACAAATAACAGAATGACAGAGTTGAAAGGGACTATGGAGGTCCTAGTCCAACCCCCTATTCAGGCAGGAAACTCTATACCATTTCAGACAAATGGCTGTCCAATCTTTTCTTTAAAACCTCCAGTATTGGAGCACCCACAACTTCTTGAGGCAAGTTGTTAGGCCTCCTGACCTAACTGAAGCAGCTCCGGGTTGCATCAAGTCTTTATTCTTGAAATGGCTTTGGAGAATGCTCTTCCATAGCCTCTGCAAGCTCCAAGAATGACACAAAAGTATACCTGCTCTCGTGCAATTTTTGGAGGCTTTGGAGACTGCTCATGATCCTTTTATGTAACATCTGGAGGGTCTGGAAGTCACGTGAGAGCCACATCTCAAGGCATGTTTTCAAGAATAGTTGTCAGGTGTTAGTGAACAAAATGTTGTGGCATGTCACCTTTGACACAAATGTCATAGGTTTGCCATCACTGATTTAGACCATCCTGCATGAACAAGCCATTGTGATTTATAAGCCATGGGCCTGGAGTGTTGTAGAAATACAACATAGAAGATAATAGAAGATATTAAACAGTCATGTCCTGGTGAGATGCATGAAGCTACCAGAAATTTGACATCTAAATTTTATATACCAAGACTGGGAGTCAGTTTCAAGTAAGATTGCTGGATACAGTCCAAGCTAGGCTCCTCAAGAGTTACTATGAAAGCAAAGAACCCAGAAAATAGTAAGGGGGGAAGAAATTCTGCAGAGTGGCCTCAGGTGAAGAAGTAATTGGTAAAAAAAAATTGATGGTATTTTCTAGTATATTTGGTAGTATTCAATTCATTAGAAGTTGCTTTTTGTAAAGAAAATTGAAAATATGCTTCCTTGGCAAACTTTCTTAAAACACATTAAAAGAAACTGAGAAAGCAGTTTTATAGAGAACAGTTCCATGGAATAGGAAAAACCCTCCCATGCACAGTTATACAGAAAACATGATATGGATCTGATAAACATTACAATAGATTATTAAAGCAAATGGTATTTTCAGTCATTGTGACTAACCATTCCAATGAATACATGTAAGGAACCTGGGAAAAGGATAACCATATCTATTTATATATGCAAGCTATTTGAGGAAAGGATATTTGTTACTGTAGCTCTTTGCCCAACTATACTTATTCCACAGCCAGAAGTTAATTACCAACTAATTTACGTTTGAATCTATCTAAGGCTATTTATCTTTGGATACTCTCATGTATCCATGAATGCATTATGCCAGGAATGTATTATGCCAACAATATAATTGCTTTTGCCTGTTGCAAACATACGTGCAATGTAATATATAAAGCAAAGCTTACTGACTGGGTTTCCACATTTTGCTATGCCAAACAATATTTTGTTTACTTTTTACCTTACCATATTGTAGGCAGAGTGTTTTGTAAATTATGGTGTATGCCTTAACATTTTTTTTGTAAATTCAGCCAACTGTGCCGTATTTAACAGACCACATTTAAGTAAACTCTGTTTAATGTGATGTGCAAATCCAGTCCTCAAATATCCCATGAAATGTTCTAAATTTAATATTAGAAATAATGGACCTGAATATGAAATCTTCATTTAACTATCAGTATGAATTCTTCTCCTGTGATACCTATAGATATCCATCTTTACTTTCACAATTTATGTTCTTGTATTTATTAAGGGACACAGATTTCTTGGAGGGAGGGGGTAAGGAAGAGTTGTGTTGGAAGTGCTGAAGCACTTCTGGGTTGAAAGGATTGAACAGTGACATCACCATTGTCCAAGGTATGCCCAGTTGGTGGCTCCTCTCATGTCCATGTTATTTTGCCCACTGAAATGGTATCCATTTACCTACTTACAGTCGCCCACTTTCAAACTGCTGGGTCGGCAGGAGCTAGACCCTGTGACAGGAGTTACTCCATCCCACGGCAGCAACCAGTTCTCAAATACAAGCCTGCCGATCATCAGCCCAGCAGCCTAACCTTGTGAGCCACTGTGCTCACATAGAGCAAGGGATGGAATGTATATTGCAATTCCACAATGCAGTCTGTCTTGTGCTTATTCATGTGCAATGTTTGATATATGTTTGAAAGGGTGGATTTGCATTGTTTGATCATGACATTCTTGTCATTACTGAGGTTAAGAACAGATGTCTATGTTCTAGGGATATGTTAAGTCTCCTAGGTGATATACAGACAATCAATTAATCATGCTATAATTTTATCACTATTTTCATCTTTTCAAGACTCAAATTTTAAGAAAAAATGGCATTTTTAGATAGGTAATAGCAAAAATGTGTGTTGATCAACCCCACCCACTATCTTGGTTTTTGAAACTATGACTAAGAATTCTACATTATGCAATGTATTCAGTAGTGGATTGAAAAAGAGTAATTTTTAAAGATTTCACAACATTAAAATATGTAACGAAAGTTAACAGGGGTTGGATTTTGATACTCACTTTTACCTCAAAATTTTTGTAGCAATGAAACATCATTACAAGATTTCTCATGACTCTATGATAGTTTCATATTGATGGTGGCATGCTCTTTCATTCTCTCTCTTCTCTTATTTACCACCTTTTCTGATTAAAAAAAATATAGAGAACTCAAAAGCATACATTATGTTTTCTCAACATGTGTTGATCTAACTGCCATAATATGGATTTTGGAATATATTTTTCCCATATTGGTACAGAAAAATTACAGATAGTCCTCGACTTACGAACACAATTGAACCCAAAATTTCTGGAGCTAAACAAGACAGTTGTTAAGTTAATTTTTCTGCATTTTATGACCTTTCTCGCCACTGTTGTTAAATGTATCGCTGTAGATGTTAAGTTAGTAACATGGTTGCTTGTCAAAAGGTTGCAAAAGTGATCACATGATCCTGGGACATTGTCACCATCATCATGACCAGTTACCAAGCATCTGAATTTTGATCATGTGTCATGATTCACATGGGAATGCTGCAATGCAGTAATGGGTTGCAAATCCCATCGCTACCAGTTCGTGCGCGCACTTGCGGACGCATGACACTTCTGCACATGCGCAGAAGCGTCCGGGGTGGGTGGGTGGAGCCTCCCACCGCCGCCGCTACTGGTTTGCAGAACCTGTCTGAACCGGTAGCAACCCACCACTGCCGCAATAGTACTAAGTGTGAAAAACGGTCATAAGTCACTTTTTAAAGTGCTATTGTAACTTCAAAAGGTCACTAAATTGTAAATCAAGGGCTACCTGTATTATGTGGCATGTACGAACATTTGTGCACTTATTTTGTTATGGTCTGCAGCATTTTGCATAAAACTGAATAGAAGTGATACACAAAAAATACTATATCAACTGAGTAAGAATTCTGAAGACCAGAAAAATAAACACTATGATGGAACATATCATATCATATCATCATATCATCATACATCATACACCATACATCATATCATTCCGGTATAAAAAAAGATTTTGCTCTGATATGAAGTTTGAAGTTTTTCGAGAAGGTTTTCACCTACTTGGGTAAGCTTTTTGTGTGTTTTTTTCAGTTACTACTTCAATCAAAGATATATTCAAATAACTATAGATTTGTAGTCATAGAATAAAAAGATCTAATTAGGAAGAACTAGAACATAGCCAAAGCAAAATAGATTTTTTTCTATTCAGCCCTTTCTGAACAGATCTCCCAAGTCTCTTTCATTGTCAGTTTTCCAGAAAAAAATAGAGTATTCAACCAATGCAATAGCAACCAACAACTACAGGACCAAATGACCCATAAGACAGAATGTTTGAACTACTGAGACTCATTGAACACAATAGGATTTACTTCTTAGCTAAAAATGTAAGATTGTATCATTCGAAATATAAGGTTTGAGAGGGAAAATATTTGATTCATATTAATAGTGGAGATAATGATCTTATCCATTTCCTTGGAAAGAAGTGTATAATAGAACAAATATGCAATGGATGTTGCTCAGAAGCTATCACAGAGATATACTTAAAATCTTGAATAATGTTTTTTTGGGGGGGGGAGGGTGGAATCACATGGTGTACAGAAGCTCTGTTTCCTGCAAAGAAGAAACTATGAGAGTTATCTTTTTAGTAGAAATTTAGTAGATTTTTTTTTCGGGGGTGGGGGAACATGGAAAAGGTTATTTCTTTCTTATCCATTATCTGGAACTAGTATAGCTTGAACCTATGTTTTAGTCTTTTCCAATTTAGCCTCTGCCATGGCTGAGAATTCTGAAACTTGGTCTAATAGTACTCAATTTTCAGGGTATCTTTATTGGAGAACTACGTACATTCAGAAAATAATATAACAGAGGAACAGCAAAAGGAAGCAGAACAAACTGGTGAAAAACTCGCACCTTAAGGTGGCTTCTTCTCAATAGAAAATTATAGAACTGTTAATTTGCTACTGATAAAAAAATGTATCTCTTTACTCACAAAAAGACTTGGAGGAGGCTTTGTAAATTATTGAGAAGAGAAACAGATTTAGATGCATCATATGATTTGTAAATCAACAATATTTTAACTCATAAGTTTTTAGTAATAACAGCAACAAAATTACTGTGTTTGAAAAACACATTGTCACTTGAAAGCTGTTACATTTTAGTAATGCAAACCCAGCTCAACTGGCTATTTTATGTTCATTGTGTCCTGCAAACTGGGAATATTAAATAAACTGTAGTTCAGTTTAGTCATGTAAGTAGGTTGTGCTACATAGCCAGTGTTTCCCATTCCTGCACAGTTGGTAGTCAGAAGAAATCCTGAGATGTTACATTATTTAATTTTGGGTATATGTCTTTTGAGAATCAGTCAATAAGAGTTAAGGAATCAGGCTAGAAATCGGAGACTGTGAGTTCTAGTCTTGCCTTAGAGGTAAAGGCAGCTGGGTGACCTTGGGCCAGTTACTGTCTCTCAGCCCTATGAAGGAAGAAATGGCAAATAATTTCTGAAAAACCTTGCCAAGAAAACTGCTGGGACTTGTCCAGGCAGTGTCCCAGAATTAGATCAGGGGTGAAATCCAGCAGGTTCTGACAGGTTCTGGAGAACCGGTAGCAGAAATTTTGAGTAGTTCGGAGAACCGGCAAATACCACCTCTGGCTGGCCCCAGAGTGGGGTGGGAATGGAGATTTTGCAATATCCTTCCCCCAGGAGTAGGGAGGGAATGGGGATTTTGCAATATCCTTCCCCTGCCACACCCACCAAGCCACACCACGCCCACCAAGCCATGCCCACAGAACCGGTAGTAAAAACAAATTGGATTTCACCACTGAATTAGATATGATTGAACCGAAGGGGGAAAACAGTTTTATATACCTGTTCCAATTAGTAGATATCACTATTCAAATTTAAAAAATATAAAATAGGTCCTACAAGTCTGATATCTGCCCAATCAATCCAGATCTACAGCACCAACAATAGATAATTTGCTACTCTTTTTTTAATAAGATTTCCAGCGAGGGAAATACCAGCTCTATTCCAGATGATTGTTTCCGTCAAATGATCTGGTTCCTTGTATTAAGATACTTTTTCCAATATTCAGTCAAAAACTATCTTCTCTAACTAAAACATATATAGGGATACTCATACACATATGGTATTCATACAAGTCAAAACAGAAGCAATCAAGACTTTGTGATGTTCCATGTTATAGCTGTTCAAATATGCAAAGAATGCCATCTTTTTGTCTATAGGCTAAGCCTACTAGTATTTTCAGTATTTCCCCATAAGACCTGTTTTTATTCTCATGTCCTGCTTTGTTGACCTTCCCTGACCCTACCTATGCTCTCCTTAGGGGATAGTGCCCCAGGTGCAATAAATAAAGCCTTCACAACTTGGAAACAATGTGATTTATGAAAGTCTTAGCATTTTTTTGTAGTCATGTCAGATTTCTGACTCCTGGGCAGCTTATCACATGGTGTGAAACAGGGGAATCTCCTAACTTATACCTATGTGTGTGGTTTTCTTTCCCCAATGTTGCTACTTTCAACCTAGCTTTCTGTTTTATGAATGTACTTTTTAATATAATTCAGTTTAGTGAACTGTTAAATATCTCTTTCTGTTTGTGTCAATGATGAAAAATGGTAGGGATTCTGTGTGCTTTCACATAAGGCCAGTCCTGGTGAATATTATCTCTAGAATTTTTTACATATTTATGTTATGTATGATCCTAATTGATGAAAACTTTATAAATCCTTGGTGTGTTGAAGGAGATAAATTGGGCGTCCCAAAATATTTCTTCTGAAGCCATTTTTAAAGATCTGAAGCAAATGATTGGTTTTTCCCCCTCAAAGACTGAATTGGTTTTATTTCAAACAAGGAAAAGAATTTCAAGTAAATCAATCAAATTTGTTTTAACTACAGCTATATAGTCCACACAAGTCTTTTTCACTTTATTTAAACCCCAAATGTTTTTAATTGAAATCATATAGAACAGCGGTTCTCAACCTGTGGGTCGCGACCCCTTTGGAGGTCGAACAACCCTTTCACAGGGGTCGTCTAAGTGCGCGCCAGCCCACCATCTTGGTGCCACGCCCCCTTTGTCAATTCATCACGTGCGGGGAGGGGGCGGGGAGGGGGTCACGGCATTAGGAAGGTTGAGAACCACTGATATAGAATGACAGTATTTGAAGTATACTAAAATTGATACTTTTTTTTGGTTCCTTTTAATTAATACAAACTTGGCAGAAATTAGATGTGTTAATAATAGTTTTTTAATGTCCTCTTTTTGAAAAAAATAGATCACTAGTTCTGCTGGGGAAAATCTTTTTTGGAATGTTATCGCAAAGAGAAAAAAACCTGTGGAAACTTCCTCCTAAAAATTGCTGACAATCTATTTTTAGGCTAAGCATTGATGCAACCAACAAATTTCAGGCATATTTCTTAAAGAAAACATGGCAATATCAGAAATAAATACAATAGCAAAAGAAGGAAGTCTATGGTGGGGGTAGTGCCTGACTCCTTAGATGTCTGCAGAAATTCAAAAATATTTTTTTAATTTACTAAAATTAAAATAACGTTTTAAATATGATTTTAATCATTTAATTGGTGGCTAATTTATGATCCCATAGCACATGTGGATCTCACCTATCCTGAGAGTTCAGTATTACAATATAATCCAGTATAGAATAAAACCATTGAAGTATTTAATTAGAAACCCAAATAAAGACTGCAAAAAAGTTTTAAACACGAAATGGCATGCATTATAAAAGGGCTGGTATCATTGAGAAACTTTTGTTCTTTTTCTTTAAATTGCCATTACAGGAATTGGACCAATTCTGGATAAAACAGAATTTACACAACTAATATTTACACGCAACCCTGGATCAGTGGATTTCTTTCCTTTGTGAAACTTCAAGGTAGGCATGGGCAGGTTCTTTAAACACATTGTTTAGGACAGAGGCAAAAAAGATTACAACACTAATAATAATCCAACTTTCATGAACTTTCTTTCAAGAGCTTTGGTATCATTATTCAAGGGTTTTGCCATCTTGGGGGATAAAAATACAAATTAACTCTAATTCGGTTAATTCAATATGCAGCAAATCCTTGCAGTTCCTCCAGAGAGTTCCCCATTAAGTCACTGTGTGTGTGATTTATTTGCATAATGGTAGTATATTGCTGTAAAGCATCTATTAGATATCTAATCAAATGAAAGTAAAGGGGGAAGAAAAAGGGCATTTTACAAATTTACATTCTTCTTCTACTGAGTGACGACACAGGGGAACCAAGTATGTAACAAAACTCCTATTTTGTTACATCAGAAAGACCAAAATAAAGATAGAGAATTCAGTTGTGATATGAGTCCAAGTTCAGAAGATGCACCAAAGATTGGAATTAGGCTTCCAACCCTGTCTTTCATCAACAAAGTTGATATGCGTGATCACTTTGGGTCGTGGACATACAATTAACAAAATGTTATTACTGTGTCTGGCAGCAGAACCAATTTATTTCTGGCTCGGGGGCAGTGCAGGAAGAACTGTTCCAAGGCTGGCTTTATTTGGAAACGTTGGAGCTCTAAATAATTCCTCCCACCATTAGAAGAAAAGTTTACATCCTCCCAATTCTTGAGCTTTGGGCCTTGTAGCAACTCCCATAAAAGAAATACAGGCTTGACAATTTCACATACCTCCCTGAGGAACTCAGGTCAAGAGGGTTTTTGCATGGAGAAAGGATGAGGTTTTTACTGTAGGATGTGCAGAGGCTGGGTCCACGACGATGGTTTCTACTCCTTTTTCAGTATTTTTAGCATGGTGTTGAAGGTCATTTTAAAACTGCTTTTGAGAGACTAGGAATGAAATACAACACTGGAAATGTAGAAGTATCTCATTTCATCTAATCTTATTTCACCTGCAAACAACAGTACCTTCTATAAAACTGGTTTTGGATCAGCTTTCTCTAATTTTCTGCTTTACAGATATGTTAGAATACTCACCCCAATCCTAACCAACAAAGCCACATATCTGAAGGATACCAAGTTACGGCAGAGTGCTTTAAACAACACATTAAAAATATATGAATGTACAGTAGGTATTAAATATACCCAACAATTATATTTTCAGGCATTATTGTAGGTCAAGCAAAATGGGCAACACTGACTATTTGAATATGGCATGCCAGCTCTCTCCAGGGGTGTCCACTCTAAAGATCCAAGTCAGGACTATGTACTATGTACTATGTACTATGGCCAGGAAGAATAGGTTATCCTAATTCCATGAAACCCCACAAAATGTCTCTGATAATGGATTTTTATTGGCAGAGATTTTCCAAGACCAGATCTACCTAAAGTGTCTCTCTGCAATGTTGGAGGTTCCTATTTGTTGAATATGCACAACACACTAAATTATAAACCATGGTTAACGCACCACAGCAACTCAATCAAAATCAAACATACCACATTATTTGTATGTTCATTCAATTTATATAATCATTCACCAACCAGATGATGCAGGGTGGTTAATAAAAGTTAAAAATATTAAATACAAAGGAAAAATAAAACAAAATAATAAAACAAAATAAAATATATTATGCCTTTTTAAGTTTTATGACATTCAACCATCATATTATTTTTTATACTGAATTTATTAAACATATCATAGCATCACCTACTAACTTTCTTGGTAATTCACAATAAATAAATTTAAAATCACTCTATTAAAATAAGCAATAAATAATTAAAACAATAGTTAAAACCTGATTAAAAGGATGTGTTTCAGGAGCTTTTCATAAGCAAATTAAGAGGTCAGTTCTATTAAATTAAAAAGCAATATATCTGAAAATCTGGGTATGGTTTAATATTATGTATGTTAGACACTGAAGGTTTTCTTGATATCAGTTAGTTTATACTAAAATACTAAATTCATACAGAGAGAATCAATTGTGAGTGAAATTTGATTAACAAACTGCTATATCACATTAAGTCATGGGGTCAATGGTTTTTTTCCCCAGTACCGAACTATGATTGCACTGTAATTTGGAACGTATGAACTAAGCTTTAAGGCTTGTTCAATAAGTGATGGTTAAAATAAATAATGCTCTAGGGCAACTTCCCCAAATGTGGTGCCCCCGAGATGTGTGGACTTAACTCCCAGCCAATATATTCCTTGTTGAGCCTTTGGAACTGGAACACACACAACTGGAATGTGATCATGTTGAGGAAAACTGCCTTAGTCTATTATGTAGGCTGCAGCAAAGTATCTTCTATATATGATAATTTTCAAGTAAATGAGCTCTACACACTTGGTATAATGATAAGATGACAATATGTAAATACTCATTAATCCTTTCCAGAATGACATGGCTTTGCATGTTTTATGAACAGCCATTGTCAGGCATAAGCAGGCAGTTCCATAAGGCTAGGTGCTCAGTGACTTAAAGAAACTGGAGATGGTCTTTGCTCCAGCGGTTCAAATCCTAGCACTGCATGATGGAGTGAGCTCCCGTCACTTGCCTCAGCTTCTGCCAACCTAGCAGTTTGAAAGCATGTTACATGCAAGTAGATAAATAGATACCACTTCAGTGGGGGAAAACAGCACTTTGAGCGGCAGTATAAATTCAACCAGTGTTGAATCTGCCCAAATGTGACATGTCATTGGTGGTGGGAAAAGCCCCAGATGACGATGCAGAATGCCCTCAAGTCCTGTGAGTATGGAGCTAATCTGCCCCCCAGTGATATACTCTGGATAGCACACCAGCATGAACAGGACTGACTGGCAATTGTTGACTGCCAAACAACTACTTTATAACAGCATTGTAGTCTCCTGGCTAATGTAACCATTTGTGAATAGGTCCAAGTAGATATTTTATTGCTGACCACCTATATTATAACTGTCTGCCTTCCCTTGGGGAATGGCAGATATTGACCTAAGAGTTTGATCTCAGGTGTTTCCTTCCCTTAACCAACTCTAAGCTGAAATGTCTCTTTACTCCCCATAGAGGGACCCCCTCTTCTTCAACCAGTAATTCTACCACAGCCACTGCAAAAGTTGTAATTGGTTATAAAAGCTTAAGTCTCTCTATCTCTCACAGCAAGATTTTTTAGAGGGAGAGTGGCTTTTTACATTTGAACAAAGTAGGGCAATCTGAAGAGCAAATTTGGTGTAACAGTTAAGGCATCAGGCTAGAAATCAGAAAACTGAGTTCTAGTCCCCACCAACCAGGGACCTTAGGCCAGTCTCTCTCTCTCAATCTTAGGAAGGAGGCAATGGCAAAACCACTTCTGAAATCCTACCAAAAAAATCTGCAGAGATTTGTCCAGGCAGTCACCAGGAGTCACAATGACTCAAGGACACAAAAACGAACAGTCAGATGTAAATAACCAGATCCACACATGAAAGATTCAAGTTGACTATTTTATTGTTTTCTACCCATAATACAAGAAACTCCCTAGACTGCTTGCCTTCCTTTGGGAACAGATAAAGTTTCATGGAATTTAAGTAGGAGTCAGTCGTAGGCCTCTTGCAACTGGGCCATCACTCAAAGTAACTCCCAACCTGATCCCTCCTCCTCCTTGCATGGCTGGTAGCTTCCAATACACAAGGTAACCTGACCTTTTACACAGATAGAAATCCAACATAGGTGCAATATTTATGACTGGAAGATTTTGCCATCCTCTTACATCTGACCTTGGCATAATCTTTCCCTTCAGGAGGCTCTTTGTGCAGGTTTCTGTTCAATTACCTTAACACTTGTAGAGTATTGCACTAAGCATATAAGAATTTGATCTAAAAGATTTCAAAAGTAATCAAAATTTCAAGACTACTACTCTGAGAGGGCAATTAGCCAATGTTATATAATTTTTCAAAGTTAAGCAGAATCAGATCTGGCTAGTTTTTGGATGGGGGACTGCCCCCCCAAAAAATCCAATTAGACTGGGAAGATCCTGGAAAAAAATAATGGAAAACCACTGAAATATTATTGCCAAGAAAACTACATAGGTTGTCTCTGTAGTCACCAAGATTGAAGCTGAACTCAATGGACTTTTATTCTGGTTTATCATTGTATTCTTCTGGGATCTTCCTAGTCTAAATGGGTTTTGTTGTTTTTTTTGGGGGGGGGGTTGCAGTCCTCCATCCAAAAATACTAGCCAAGGCTGATTCTGTCTGCTGGCAGTTTTGAATCGCTGGACAATTTACATTAGGATTCCTTCCAAAAGTGGAAGCAAAGCATAACTCATGCTTGAGAACATACTAAATTATGTGAATATATTATCTGTTCCGCTATGGTCCAAAATGTATCATCAAAGATTTGTATTTTGGAATGGAATAGATAGGTAAAATGATCCTAATCAAGTCAGCATGCTGAATCATCTTAAATCCATTTCAGCTGGAGTCAAATTTTAAATACAGAAAACAGTCAAAGGTTGGAAAGATAATAATAAGTGTCATGATTTCAAAATAATGGATAATGAATTTTATTTTATTATTTTATTTTATTTTATTTTATTTTATTTTATTATTTTATTTTATTTTATTATTATTTTATTTTATTTTATTTTATTTTATTGTAGTTATAACCTAGCCTAATCCCAAAAGATTCTGGGTGACATACAACATAAAAAAAAAAGAAAAAACCCACAATAATAAATAAGTTGAAATGAATACCAAAAACAAAATACAGCAATTTATCCATGAACTATTTTCATTGTTACAAGTGTAGATTGGGCTGAATGATAAACTGACTATAGTTCATTAAACAAGCCTGATTAACACATAATGCAAATTCATATACTATAATTCACAATCCACAAATGATCTGGATCCATATAAGATGATAAGCTGGGGCTGTCAAACTCATGGCCCGCAGATGTATCACACGCTGGCCATGCCCACGTCCGGTTTAGCAAAGGGGGAAAAGTCGCAATACGTCACGTGACAACACGAGTTTGACACCCCTGTGCTATGCCAAACCAAATAAATTACTTTATAGTATCATTTAGTGTGATGTGCAGACTTAAACGGGATAGGGTACTGAATATTTAGAGAGATTTTGTTCATAATTTAATATTTTCAATTGCAAAACACTTTTTAACCTAAAGTAATTAATGCCAGCCACTCACTGAACAGAGAAATTCAAAACACTCTTGTGGATTTCATTGAATCACAGGGCTAAACCTTTTCCCTGCCAATCTTAAAGCCAACTCTGACTTAGCGAAAGATTCTATTCACTCATGAAGTTGATTTTTTTTATTCATGTATAAATCACAATTGTCTGGGTTCATGAAACTAAACAAACTGTATTCATTGTAGAAATACCTTCCTTGGTTTTTAATTATATTTTATTTGGGGGGGGGGAGAACCCTGTCATTATTCTTCTCTGTCCCATGTAAAATCATCAGCTACTTTAAACAACGAAGTACTCTAAATCTCTTTAAAAGTAACTCCCTACACTTTGCATGAGGCTTACTATAGATGTGCATGACTATAGATCAGAATTTCTTCAAATAAACTTAATTTTTAAATAAGTATTTTTGCCATATTATCCCAACAGCTTGCTCTTTCTCCCAGAATAAAAAACCAATGGATGGCTATGATTTTTTTTTATTATCTCATAAATTAAGCCCACTAAGAATTCCGATTTACGAGCTTTTGCTGTATTCCCGTTTTCTTCCTCTGCGATGTAGTATATTTAAAAAAAAAAAAAAAGACTGCTCTACGTTAGTAACTGTGGACTTTCCCAGAGCCTTTCAATAAATACAGTAAGTTCGAAATGTGGCACCACTCATTCAGCCCTTCAGCCACGCAGACTACAAAGCTTCTTGCATATTTCAAAAAGAAAAAGAAAAAAAGATCTAAATTCTAAAGATTATGCTTGCACTATCGGGATGTAAGTTCAAAACAAATTGGACAAGGGAGCGTCTATAACTTGGCCGAAAAAAACCTGCTCACTGCATTTCCTTTTTTCTGTCTCTTTCATCAGGCTGTTCCTGGGCTGCTGTTGCCCTCCTGCTGCTCTTTGGAGCCCACGCTTTCCCTATCGGAGATTCCTCCGGAGAAGAGGAATTTGGCGAGGATCCCTCCTCCAGAACTTCGGCAGCCGGGCGCGTCCAGCTGAACGTTCCAACAGAGTTGGCTCTTTGGCTACAAGGTACTGCGGCGACGTGGAATCAAGAGGTGAGTTCGGGCGCACAGTAAGGAAGTCTAAAGGTTGGTCTTTATAGGGAGCCGAAAAAGGAGCGTGGCCCTTCTTCTGATCTGAGCTCTTGTGACTTTTAACAAGGGAAGGTCTGCCTCGACTTAGGAGGATGCTCCGTTTCTTGGAGCGGGTGTCTGGTTGCACCTTTTCTTGGAAGGGCCGGGAGTCGTTTTGATTCCCGTGCTTAGATGACTTTGAGCCTTGCGGTATGAAGTTTGCTGGTGCGCGGGATGGGGTTTGTACTCATGTGGCTTGCCAATTAAGAGTCCGATCTTTGCCAAAGAAGCTGGTGAGTTACCTAGGACAGCATTTATTACAAGCAAGAAAAAGAAAGGCAAAGCCTTGAGTAGGATACAATAACTTGTTAGAGGATTCTTTACAGGCACCGCCAATCCTTTAATATGCTTTTTGGGAATATACAAATATTATCATGTAATAGCAATGATTGGTTAAAACATCTGCTAATTGTGTTTAAACAGAAATTAGCTTATTATTGAATAAGATTTCATGGATTACTTCCTCAGATGTATGGATCTGAGCCAGTGGATTATGATATAAACAAGTTTGGTTAGTTTTTCAAGTGACTCAAAATCCTTTGCTATTTTTGCTGCACAAAACAAACGCAGTCCTTTCTGGAAGCAAAAAGTATGCACTCTTTTTCATTTGCTGGATTGTTAGATATACAGCAGTGCAGTCATTACAAGATTGTCCAGTTTGGCCATATAAGAAAGGGTTGTATCCTTTTTTTTTCTAATTAAAAATAAAATTGAATAAACATTAGTTTTAACATTCAAGTAAGCAAAGACAATTCTGGGAATTTTATGGGAGAGGAATTCAAGAGGAAATTACCTTCTGCATTGTTCACTTGTCAAGCGTGTATTTTCACTTTCATTTTTAAAGGCATGATTGTTTTTCGTAGCACTTCTAAATTGCTCAGTGTATCAGATGCCCATTCTTTATTTGGGTAGTATTTGCTTGTGGATTAAGCAAATTAAGCCACTTTAGTCTTTTTCAGACAGGATTTCAGTGGCTCAGATAAAATATATTTTGGACAGTTGACTCTATACTACAATAGTTCCAGTGAGTTGAAATTATTTCCATGTATTTGTGAAAAGGAAGATACCCATCACACTGCTATAGATATAACATTCCTACTGAATGGCAAATTACAATTTGTGAACAATATAGCCTACACACATATTTGTGATGCAGATTATCATTGTGTAGATGAGGATTTGTACATCCATTGTGCTCTCTTCTCTAGTGTCCCACAACATATTTCTAATCTGGAATGTTTCCAGCCAGAAATGCCCCATTTTGAGCACAAAATAGCTGTTCCAGGTCTACAAGAAGTAGCTTAATGTTCTTCTGAACATACCATTACTTTTTCAAGCTCTTAACATTTGTAGTATGGGCAAAATAGCAGAAGCATTTTCAATAAGGATATAGAGCAACCAATTTTAAATTCAAAATAGGTGATGTAGTGATTGGGTCCCACAATGGTGCTGGTTATTTATTTGCAACAGCATATAATCTCTAAGGTTCCCCCTCCCCATTGCAGAACATATTTGCATGGCCTGTAAGAAAAAAGGAGAAAGAAAACTAAGAAGCATATTAATTAAAATTCTTAAATAACCAGTTATGTGAGGTTTAAATTAGTATAAAATTTAGCACAACCATTAGCAATACAAATGGCAAACCATTTCAAATTTTAAACCTTACTGCTGGAAAGTAAGGTAGGTAGAATGTTCCAGATTTCTGCCTGTTGCTAAACATTGCGAAATGTAACGTTATATGTTACTTTACTAGATGCACCACCATCAGACCTCCAGATATGCAAGGTTTACCATTCTTACATTTCCTAGTTACCATAGCTAGGGATTCTAGGAACTATAGTTCCAAAACAGTTGATTTGAGGAGATTAATATAGACTGATTGAAAGAGTCAGAAAGTCATATAAAACTATAGTGGACCACCTGCAATCAATTATATCTTTGTTTTACCAGCTGTGCAAGGAGCAAAATGCATGTAAAGGTACAATGGAAATTATGGCACAAAATAATCTCAACCTTCCAAAGATAATTAAAGAAGATAGATGCTACCAGCCTGGATTCCAAAAGGCAAGTAGAATATCAATATACACTGGAAAGGTTTATGCTTTTCGTAATATCTTTTTAAACATTTTGTACATAAGCAGAGCAAACCTCTCATAAATACTTCAAATAACTGTCTCATCCAGCAACCAGCAGAATAACAGGGACATGAAAGTAACAAAAATAAATTATATATGAAAGTTGATACACCAACTGTTTCAGATCCATGTTTATGGAAGAGAGAGGGCTTTGAATCCTGGAGATCCAAAGCAAACTTATCTACTCACAGCTTAAGAAGACACCTATGGATCTGTTTCTCCAAGACCTGATTTCTCTCTCTCCTCAGCTTGGAGATATTATTATTTTATTCATTTAATATGTAGTTAATTACACTTAGATATAATTGAATGTACTATACAATATTTAATGATCTATTGGAAACAATAACTTTTGTTTTCATTCATTTAGGAAAGTTGTCTAAGAAAACTTTCAAGTGGCCTCTATGCATTCAGAACGTTCTTGGAATATATAGAAGAAACTACACAAAGAAGTGTTTCTGTATCAATAGGCGCACAGAACCTGGCAGAAACCTTGAAGTCACTGGTAAGCAGTATTTACATTTGACCTTGCATACTTGTTCTGCTATATAATAGTAATAGCTGTATTTTTATTGATTTATTATTGAAATTCAATCCTCAACATTCTGATGGTATCAATAAGTACTACAGGAGCTCCTTAGCAATCATAAATGGTGTGTCTGTGTCTCACCTCAACTGGTGATCTGTTAGGATATTGATACTGAAAAATATAAATGTCTGGCACAACCAGCAGGGCCACATTTCTTCAGTTGATTCTTAATGCCTGGAATTGAAATGTTATTGTCTAATATACAAATCTTAAGTTCTGGAAAAAATATATATCACTTTGATCAACATGCATGTTATCAGACTACAGAAAATTATGGATATTTTTAATTAATGTTTTCTTAAATCCATTGTTAACCTCTGCTTTGTATGGTTGCTATAATAATTAACTAAATCTCTAATGGGCAAATTTGGATTGTAGATTTTTATCACTCTCAAAATGGCTGCCAAGGGATGCTGGCCTAATCATGACAATGGGCATAACTGCTACATTGGTTACAATACAGATTAATTTATTATTTATTTGTATCCCACCTTTATTATTTTTACAAATAAGACTAGGTAGTGAACATATTCAACCTTGCTCTTCCTATTTTCGCCACAATACCCTGTGACGTGGGTTGGACTGAAAGTGACTGGCCCAAAATCATCCAGCTGGCTTTCATGGCTAATATGTAGTTAATTACATTTAGGACTTGAACTCACAATCTCCCCTTTCTAGCCTGGTGTCCTAACTGCATTGGGGCATTAATTGGCTTTTTTTTTTTTACTAAAGAATATAGTGAGTATACCTCAATTAACATAAATGTAGATAAAATATAATTACCAAATACCAAAATGAAATTTCTTGCCTGTAACAAGTGTCATATATAGATTAAATGTGTAAAACATTCTTGCACACAAAAAAAACCTTTTGTTTCTTCTTCCCTCCCTTTAACAGATGAACAATCCTGAGACTGTGAGCATGCCATCTCCTGACACTCAGAAAACTCTTGCTGAAAAGTTAAGAGAACAGAGAGCTTGGAATATGATAGTGATCAAGCACTTTATTCTTCAAGATTTTGCTTTATTTATGGAAACCACTTCAAGAGTTATTCGCCTTCTATAACGAGTTAACTGTAATGCCTGAATGCTTTAAATCAGGCATATCAAATATCCACATCTGAAACAGATGTCATGGTTGTTCTCCTGAGAGAATTTATTTTTTAGATATATACTTATTTATGATATTGATATAACTTATGGTATTTAATATATTTATTACATGTTTTAATAATTTTACTTCAACTTAATTTAACTTTACTAAATAATGTATAATTATATTTTTATGAAACAATTTAATATATTAAAATATTTTTTAAAAGAAAAAAAATCCTGAGTTTATAATGGAAGCAAACTTCATCTCTATGCACTGCAACTATATTGCAGACTTACACCATTTCTACCTTGAAATTCTAAATATTAAGTCCTTTATTCAACATTGTCATTCCAAAAGTGACATTCAAAGGGAAACCTTGTAGTCACCAACTATCTAGGATAAATAATTTTTTGCCATACCTGTTTTCATTCAACTATCCTAGAACTATTTAAATAGATATTTCAGATTTCATAGAACGACAGAGATGATTGATAGCAACAAATTGTCTTGATAATTGTTTCCACTTTGAAATTGCACTTTTTTTGTCTTATAACATTCTATCAGAATCTACCTTCCTATAATTTAAATCCATTATCCCATATACTTATTTTAGAAGGGAAAAAACTAGTCCTGACCTTTTCCTATGTGACATACTTTCAAATATTTAAAGACTGCTATTATATCCCATCATACTACCATCTTTTCTCATAATCTTTTTTCATAGATTTTAATTTCTAGTCCCCTGTTCCATTACCATTCACAGAACATGTTCCAAGACTGAATCTGCCTCAGGATGTAGTGCTCAGTACCGAACATAAGATACTATTCTGTCCAATACAAAATAAAGTGGAATAATTACTTCTTGCAACCGACGATTATATTTCTGTTAATGCAGAATAAAATTACCCTTTCTTGCAGCCACATTATATTTCTGACTCATAAACCAACAACTATCCACTTATCTGTCTTAAGCTTTTGTTATTTTTAGCCAATTTCTACGAATATTTCTATCTCTTGGATAACAGCTATCCTATCCAATTTTATATAATCTGTAAGTAACTTTAGCCATGTAGCAATAGTTTCTGGTTTAAAGACCTTTGGGCCTCTTGTCTACTGTCAACTCCAGTGTTACTGCATCCTCGCTAGGCACCAAATGTAAAGATCAACATGCTAGATATTTCTTTGTAACCTGCCATTATTTTTAATTTATCAGGTTAGCCCTCTCTCCATTAAATTGTTCAGGCCTGGCCTGCACTAATGCTACGCAGGTGGAAAGATAAGAAAAAAATAGCTTTTCTTGCAATTTAATTATTTAGACTTATGCCACATCTTCCAATATTCCAGAAAATCAAAAATTTCTTTTTAGAGAGTTAATAATTTTGCCAAGGATTCTGTTAGGATTCTCAAATGAGTTCAGTGGACTTGTTAACATTACTGAAATCAATTACAGTATATTAGTTTAAAGTAGCGCTTCCCAAACTTTTCCCTTTATTACCCAGTAATGCTTATCAGAAATTTCTTTTTACTCATATAGGTAAAATACTTTAAGTCAATTTAAATGTCCCTGTTATGATTGGGTAATTGGTTTCTGTATTACCTAAAGAAAAAACACTTCTATCCAATTTGGGGTAATTTACCCAAGTTTCAGAAGCACAGATGTAAAGTATAATATATTGCATTATTTTCCCTCAGGTATTAAAAATAAGATCTTGCTCAACTCATGTTAAGAAAAAAAACACTTCAGATTCTAATTAATATAAAGGCAGGACTCAATCAAATTAATCAGTGAATGTGACAGTTGATTAAATAAATAAACCTATCCATCTTGAAACCCAGATAAGAGAGACAGCATGCTATATTCTGTAAAAAAAAACACCACTAGATTGCCTCAATATAATTTTTAAAATCTAAATATTTATTCCAATAGAAATAACAGTGTGTGATAAATACATTACACTGACAAAAATGTCATTTACATGTTATCAGATAAACAGCTGGACAGTAACATTGCATAAGTGTCCTTCTAGTCTCCGGAATGTATCCATCTTCAAAAGCATACTCTCAAAATACATTAATTCCTTCAACCCCAAAGTAGACTAGAAGGGAAAAAAAGAATAAATTTGGTCAGTGAGATTGGAACAGCTATAATATGTAAATACCACATCCAGCAACTTAATCACTGTAGCATAATGTGATTTCTAAGTAACTTCCACTGAATTGATTTTGTTTCAAAATGGTGGGAATATACATTATCAAACCTTTATTACTCTTAAGACAGTGAGCATAATAAAACATGTAGACTTCCCCAAGATTGTGTGCTAAGCAGCAAGCAATCTCTTTTTTTCTGCCGACAAACACTTGATTATGCCGCCAAAGCTGACTATTTGGCTGCTCGCCCCCCAGATTTGAATGGGAGCAATTAGGAATGACCCAATACAACCCTTGGATGATCTTCGAGAAGAGAGATCTTGAAGATCACAATTCAAGGTAGGAGCGATCGGAGGGTTGGGTCTTCCATCTTTTCCTCTCAGCTGTTTGTTTATTTAAACATGCCTTGTTTTTAACTGCACCTATTAAACTTTTTTTTAACTTTTTGATCTACACTTTAATTGACTGGATGAATGGTGACCTATTGTATAAGTTTCTGAAAGGAAGTCACTTTCTCTCAACTCTAGGAACCACTTCTGAAGAACCTCAACAAGAAAACTGCAGAGATTTGTCTTGGCAGTCTCCAACAATTGGACATAATTAAACAGAAGAAAAAACAAATTTATGATAACCATTATTTTTTAAACCAAATGCCAAATATACTTTAAACATGCTGAATTCATGCTTCTGTACACAATTTAAATACAAACTCAATTTACACAAATTATTCTAAGATCTAAAAAGAAAACAATTATGAGCATGTTAATATTAATTTAAATGAAGCTTTTTCTGAATTAAGGACTCAATTTGGTCATTGATAATTTAAAGAGAAAAAAAACTACGTCTGTTAAATCATTTAAATTTGAGGTAAGATTAATGTTCCATAGAAACAGTCATTTCAAATTTAACAGATTATATGCAGCATATTTAAAATATCATAGGCATATGAAGAAATATAAAACTGAATAAACTAGCATGGAAGATTTATTTTAAATAGATAAATGAAATAAAATGTAACTTAATTACATTAGTTTTAAACATTAATAAGACAATAGGCCATACTAAATTGCAAATTGTTTTTATAATAATAAAAATTGATAAAAAGTTTTAATGACTTTGGATAATTTTTATAATTCCAAAGGTGAATATTCTTTTATGTACTGGTGAAAATGCAGCTCACATCAGTAGCTTTACAATGTAATGCTTTCTATCATAAGTATAGAAGTAGTCAAATACTTTTCCTGAAATTCTATAATCTAGCATTTAAAATAAATGATAACATAGGATTAGTAATCATAAATGTATGTTTTATATTATTATTATTTTTTAAAATCTGTAATTGTTAATCAGAAAAGTTTTTACCAGTAAAGTTAACTAATAGTTGCAGATTATTTGTCTTATGTCTGTTCAGGAGTATAGAGTTTTAAGTTTATTTATTTTTATTTTATTTATCCAATGTAGATGTTACTGATTTCAAACTGGCTCTGAGTGGCTTTAGTATAAGAACAGCTGCTAAAAAGACAAAATAAAACTCTTCTATAAATGAATAAAATGGTTAATCTGGCCAACAATACAGAAAGATTTATCACATAAGGGGCTTCAGTTACCCTAACCAGAGCCTGGCAGAAGGCCCAGATCTTTAATGCTCTCCAGAATGCCATCAGGATGGGAGTCCCTGAGATTTCAGGGGCATGCTCATTCCTAAGGGCAGGTGCCAAGACAGAATTTTACGTAATGTGAAGTTAATAAAACTTTATAGAATTTTACATTAACAGAACATAACAGTACTTCATAAACTAATCCATGGGTAATATATGTTGCAGCCTAAAGTACTTCGCAGGTGGTTTAAAAATAATCACATACCTCAAAAGAGATGGCTCAGGCATTCCAGGATCTGCGCCTCTCTTAAAACCTATTTACAATTAAAAAATTGTGAACTTTAGGAAAATATTATTGGCCTTCTTTACATAATATAAAATACATTTGTTGGTTAATTAATTAACCACATATTATATTGAATGCATTACTATGTTGTACCTTTCCCATCTTCCATAGATTAGGTTCACATACTGCATTTAACAAGTGACCAAACTCAAATATTGTGGCTTACATGTTGTATGAATCCTCCTATTATATGCTTAACAATACATATCTATATGGGAAGGAAGAATATTAAAAGACCTCTAATGTCTAGTTGGTCAATTTCTTGGCATTATATCTATAACCATGAACAGATTCTATTTTTGCTAATAGGATTTTATTTGCTGTTGAGCAGAAGCAGAAAAGAGCTGTCTTAAGTACTAGCAAAAAATATGTACTGCCAACAAAATTAAAATATTTATTAAATTTGTTTGCTTTATCCTCTCATTTGAAAACTTTGAATATCCTAGCAATGTGCTAAAACAGATTATCTTTTTCTCAAGCCAGTATTAAAAGTTTTTCATGAACAATTAACAACAAAAAAGTCATATGAAAATGAGAATGAAATGAATATTTTAGATAAAAATTCATCTAAATATAATTATGTATCCAGATTCAATAACATAGTAGTTTTAAAGTATATTGTAAAACCGCTATTCAGAATATACTTATTGTTTAAATATGAATCATAAATTTATTATACAAATGTACAATTACCTATGCAAT
Source organism: Thermophis baileyi (assembly GCA_003457575.1). Classification (NCBI taxonomy): domain Eukaryota; kingdom Metazoa; phylum Chordata; class Lepidosauria; order Squamata; family Dipsadidae; genus Thermophis; species Thermophis baileyi. Next base: position 461,213 of record QLTV01000227.1, read on the forward strand.
CATTTAGGAGCAAATACTCGTTCACTGTGCTTTTTGCTTTAATCTTCTCTCCCTCATGATTCCCACTATTATCCACTTATCTCACAGAAGCAGATATAAGCTTAATTTACATGTAAAGTACTAAATATAGATTAGGATTCCTATTAAAAATGGAATGTTTATTTATTAGGGAAAAAAGGCTCTATAGGATATGTCATCTCAAAAAATTGCTTACTAATAGATACACTATAATCAATCCTCATTGTTATTTGTAACCCCCAAATCAATATTTGCAGTGCTTTCACAGTCATTTACAGACATGCTCAGAGTGGTAAAAAATCTGATTCACCCAGTGTGCATGTTCCCAGCTAAGGTCAAACTAGTCAAACGCTCTTGTCTTCTTCTTTCAGCATTCATAGTCTCAGTCCTTATATTTCTCCCAACTATCATCCTCTATTTCTTTTTTCATAGAACATAACTACCACACATAACAAGAATGGATTGTAGCTAGAACTGGAAGCAATATTAAGTTAAACAGCAAATGGTAGTAGTGTTCTATAACCATTTGCAGACCATCTGGCACAGATAAGCTTTGATTTTTCAGTAACTGTTATCTAGGTGAATCGGTGAATGGGGACACAAACTGATAGTACAATTTCCATTATAGTATACTCCCTATGCACACTTATATTTCATATGTGGGCAACAGCAGGAAAAGTCAACTCTTTTGATTGTTTTATCATCATTCATTCGTCATCCATCTTCCACTCCTCTCTCACTCATATTTCTGCAAGGCTTTCATTCAGATATTTTGTTTGGCTGGATTTGTTCATACACTAGACCAGTTTATTGAATGCTCTATCGTTTCACAAAACTACATCATGGTATAGCTTAGCATATTATGTAAACCCAGTCACAGCTTGTGAAAAAATATTCTAACAAATCATAGAAATTAGGACCTAAAGTGAGATCCAAAGAAGGCCACTCTATCTTTCAGTTATTTTTCCAGAAAATAAGCTCAAACTCTGAATTTATTCTGTGTAGTTTAAAAATATGCAAAAGTTCATTTGTATTATTTTTTTTCTTGCAGAATATCTGCAAGACATACTTTAGTTTATCCATTAGCTGTTTTTCATAATTGTACTCCATTCCATTGTTGAGCAATTCCTTGAAAGATTGTGGGCAGAGCTGTATATGAAAATAATTATCTCCATGTGCTATCTTTCTCAACAGCCTTGATCTTAAACAAGATGAAAACCTTTGTAGAAAATGTTATTTTATGTATATGTGGCATATATATGGATACATGGACATATATCTTATGAATAAACCGGTTGCATATTTCACAGCAATTCTGATCAATAGGCATTCCATATATAGTAAAACAAATATGGTTAAGAATAAAATAATTCAAGTCAATCCAGAAATGTGCAGAGTTGGGAGAGATGTACAAAAGAGACCACCCTCTCTGCATCAACCTCAAATAAGGTATCTATTCCACAAGTACCTATTCTACAGTAACAGGACCTTGGGATGGCACATTTGGTTAAGGCAGGATATTACTTCAAACTATTAATTACTGGCAACAGAAAGTTAATACTTCAGAGATGTGCTGTAAATCCTTCCATTCTTTGATCTATTTTCTTTTTAGAGAGACATCTATAAAGTGTAAGCATCAGGACTGGTTTTTTTTTTTTTTTTTTTTTTTTTTTTTTTTTTTTTTTTTAGCAGGAACTACGAAACCATCACGTTAGCATTTCACTTATGACCGGTCTTTAAGGTTGCTTCCATTACATTTCAAAGAGAGAATAAACTGAACTTGTTACCATTTAGTTCCTATTCTTTCATACCCCAAAGTTGTCATTCCCCTTTTAAAAAGCCTCTGACAACGGGTGCTGCCTAGAAGGAAACCGATTGGGCTACCTATCTTGCAAATTTAATTCGAAGGGACCATCGGGGGAAAAGGCTCCTTTTGACCTCAACTCCCCATTCCTTGTGTCGCAAGGGACGACTACAAAGGCCCACCTGAGCCGCCACGGACTACAGAGGTGGCTCAGGCAAAGGCGGGTAACAGAGATCCTCGTCATTTTTGGCAGGGCGTCGCTTTAAGACCGACTCTCCCCCTCCGCACTGACCTAAATAAAGCACGACAGGGATGAAGCCCCAGCGGATGGCCAGCTGACCACCTTTGAAGAGGTGCTGCAGTCGCTGCTTAGCTTCCTTGCTCAGCTTCGGCATGGCTGAGGCGGCAACTCAAGAACAGCCGAAGCGCGATGGCGGCGGTTAGAAAGGCTCAACCTTAACCCGGCTGGCCCTATAGCGCATGCGCCACGGCCTTCGAGGCGGGGTTTTGCTTTCAGGCGGCCTGAAAGCTGTCGGGAGGAGGAAGCGTCACCGAGGCGGAGAAAACTGGAGAATTTGCCGATAAAGGTGAAGAGGAAAGGTGACGGTAATCTCGGTTGAGGTCATGACTCAGGAATGAATGTTACAATAGGTAAAAAGAGTCCTTTTCTGGTATATGGTCATTCTGTACTCACGGGACTAGTGACGCTGCCTCTAACAGTAACTGACAGTAAATGGAAATGGCGCGCTGCCCTGGAAATTCCGCCCCCCTCCGCGTATCAACCGTCAATCCACGTGACGGCCTGACTGGGCTTTCGCATTTTTTCTTTACAGGAAGTGTCGTCAAAGCATTTCCTGATGTCACGCTCGGTGGTTATGGATCCCCTTCCTGCTTTGTGCGTGATTTAACACGTGCAGCTGACGTTTATGATAACCTAAACACATTTTTGAAAGGCGATCGGAACATTTCTAGGCCGCCCAATCTGGGTATTGTTATTACCGTACTATCAGATTTTTTTTAATCCCACTTTTGGGTATTATTATTATAAAAATTGTTATCCCACCTTTATTACTTTATAAGTAATTCAAGGCAGCGAACATACTCCTTCGTCCTTGTTAACCTACAACGACAACAACAATCCTATGAGGTGGGTTGGGCTGAGACAGACTCACCCATAGTCACCCAGCTGGCTTGCCTGACTTCAGGTTGTATTAAAAAAACAATGCCTGACTTAGTAATTATATTGGAAAAAACAAAATCCACAGGCTTAAAAAAAAACTTATCACCTGTTTTCCCTAAGAAAAAGGAATTAGACAAAAGGAATTATTGCAATTTTGTTAGATGCTCCTAAACCCCTTCATGGATTACTGCCTTATCGTGGCGAAGGGGCTTGCCTAGCTCAATGAAGCTATGAGCTATGCCGTGCAGGGCCACCCAAGACGGACAAGTCATAGCAGAGAGTTCTGACAAAACGTGATCCACTGGAGAAGGAAATGGCAACCTACTCCAGTATCTGTGCCATGAAAACCCCATGGACAGTACCAAAAGGCAAAAATATAGGACGCTGGAAGATGAGCCCCTCAGGTCGGAAGGTGTCCAATATGCTACTGGGGAAGAGCAGAGGGCTAGTACTAGTAGCGCCAGAAAGAGTGAAGCGACTGGGCCAAAGCCGAAAGGATGCTCAGCTGTGGATGTATCTGATGGTGAAAGGAAAGTCCAATGCTGTAAAGATCTTCTCTCCATAGGAACCTGGAATGTAAGATCCATGAATCAAGGCAAGCTGGACGTGGTCAAACAAGAAATGACAAGACAACATCAACATCTTAGGAATCAGTGAACTAAAATGGACAGGAATGGGTGAATTTAATTCAAATGACCATCAGGTATAATATGCAGGCAAGAATTCTTCAGAAGAAATGGAGTAGCCTTCATAGTCAATAAAAGAGTAGGAAAAGCAATACTGGGATACAATCCCCAAAGTGACAGAATGATCTCAGTTCGAATCCAAGGCAAACCATTCAATATCACAGTAGTCCAAGTCTATGCGCCAACCACTGGTGCTGAAGAGGATGAAATTGACCGGTTCTATGAACCCCTATAGCACCTTATAGAATTAATATCAAAAAACAATGTCCTTTTCATCATGGGGAAATGGAATGCTAAAGTAGGAAGCCAAAAGATAACCGGAATAACAGGCAAGTCTGGTCTTGGAGTACAAAATGAAGCAGGGCACAGGCTGATAGAATTTTGTCAAGAGAATACGATGGTCATAGCAAACACTCTTTTCCAACAACGCAAGAGATGACTCTACACATGGACATCACCAGACGGTCAACACAGAAATCAGATTGACTATGTGCTCTGCAGCCAAAGATGGAGAAGCTCTATACAGTCAGTAAAAACAAGACCAGGAGCCGACTGTGGCTCAGATCATGAGCTTCTCGTTGCAAAATTTAGGCTTAAATTGAAGAAAGTAGGGAAAAGCACTAGGCCACTCAGGTATGAACTAAATCATATCCCTGAGGAATATACAGTAGAGGTGACAAATAGATTTAAGGAATTAGATCTGATAGACAGAGTGCCTGAAGGAATGCCTTCTTAAATGAACAGTACAAAGAAATAGAAGAAAACAATAGAATAGGGAAGACCAGAGATCTCTTCAAGAAAATTGGAGATATGAAGGGAACGTTTCATGCAAAGATGGGCATGATAAAGGACCAAAATGGCAGGGACCTAACAGAGGCAGAAGAGATTAAGAAGAGGTGGCAAAATTACACAGAAGAACTATACAAGAACGAGCTTAATGTCCCTGATAACCATGATGGGGTGGTCACTGACCTCGAGTCAGACATCCTAGCATGTGAAGTCAAATGGACCTTAGGAAATCTGAGGAACAACAAAGCTAGTGGAGGTGACAGTATCCCAACTGAGCTATTTAAAATCTTAAAAGGCGATGCAGTAAAGTGCTACACTCAATTTGCCAGCAAATTTGGAAAACTCAACATCGGCCACAGGATTGGAAAAGGTCAGTTTACATTCCAATTCCAAAGAAAGGCAATGCCAAAGAATGTTCAAACTATCGCACCATTGCACTCATTTCACATGCTAGTAAAGTTATGCTTAAAATCCTACAAGCTAGGCTCCAGCAGTATGTGGATCGAGAACTACCAGAAGTACAGGCAGGATTTCGAAGAGGCAGAGGAACTAGAGATCAAATTGCCAACATACGCTGGATCATGGAGAAAGCTAGGGAGTTCCAGAAAAACATCTACTTCTGCTTCATTGACTATGCTAAAGCCTTTGATCGTGTGGATCACAACAAATTGTGGCAAGTTCTTAAAGAGATGGGAGTACCAAACCATCTTATTTGTCTCTTAAGAAACCTATATGCGGGTCAAGAAGCAACAGTGAGAACTGGACACGGAACCACTGATTGGTTCAAAATTGGGAAAGGAGTTCGGCAAAGCTGTATACTGTCGCCCTACCTATTTAACTTACAGTATATGCAGAGCACATCATGAGAAAGACCAGGCTAGATTAATCAAAAGTTGGAATTAAGATTGCTGGGAGAAATATCAACAACCTCAGATATGCAGATGATACCACTCTAATGGCAGAAAGTGAAGAGGAACTAAAGAGCTTCTTGATGCAGGTGAAGAAGGAGAGTGCAAAAGTTGGCTTGAAACTCAACATTAAGAAAACTAAGATCATGGCATCCAGCCCTCTCAATTCCTGGCAAATAGATGGAGAAGAAATGGAGGTAGTGACAGATTTTATTTTCCTGGGCTCCAAGATCACCGCAGATGGGGACTGCAGCCAAGAAATTAAAAGACGCTTCTCCTGGGGAGGAAAGCTATGACAAATCTAGACAGCATACTAAAAAGCAGAGACGTCACCCTGCCAACAAAAGTGCGTATAGTCACGGCTATGGTTTTCCCAGTTGCAATGTATCGCTGTGAAAGTTGGACCATAAGGAAGGCTGAGCGCCAAAGAATTGAGGCCTTTGAACTATGGTGCTGGAGAACACTCCTGCAAGTCCCTCCACCTCATGAGAAGGAAAGATTCACTGGAGAAGAGCCTATTGCTGGGAAAGATTGAGGGCAAAAGAAAAAGGGACGACAGAGAATGAGGTGGCTAGATGGAGTCACTGAAGCAGTAGGCGTGAGCTTAAATGGACTCCAGAGGATGGTAGGGAACAGGAAGGCCTGGAGGAACGTTGTCCATGGGGTCATGATGGGTTGGACACGACTTCGCAACTAACAACAACAACAAAACTATTATTATTATTATATACATACATTGTAAAATCTCAGTTATCAGTTCTTTAAATGATGTTGGCCTTCATACAAATCTCATACAGAATTCTTCCCAAGAACCTTGGATATCCTAATAATATATCTGCAGATGCAAGCAGTGTGGTCTTTTTTAATTGACAAGTGAAAATTTTATCAATGCACAGATTTTCTACAGTTAAAAAACTTATGCCATAATATTTCAAGTTCGATTTTCAGATCTTGATACTTTATGATCTTCTCCAATTATTTGTCTTCTAGTTTTCAATTTCCTGGGATTGCCATATCAATTATCCACATTTTTTTTAACCATAGTTAAATCATTGTTATATGCCAAGATGTCTATCAGCTCATATTCAGAAATCTCATAATATTTTAACTTGCTCATTTTGACTGTTTTCTTAATTATATGTTCCTACCTATTTTCCATTTCTGGCACATGGTAAATTTTATAGACAGTCCATGGAATCGCTTTGATTTATTATATTGTTTATAATCTATTTGTGCAATCTTGCACAAGTGAAGTATATTATCTACTGTTTCCTTTGTTATTTTACACAATCTGCACTTTGAATCATTTGATGCTTTTTCCAATCTGATCTTGATTGCATTAGTTCACGTAGCTTGCTCTTTTGCAGCCAAAATCAAGCTAATTTCTTTTTTTAGTTTTCCAGTTTAAAGTCATTGCCAAGTTTTATCTTTATCTACTTTCCCTTCTACCTTTTATATAAATTGGTCATATAAATTTCCTTGCTAAGAGTCTGTTAATGATTTTATTACATTATTTCAGAATTCATGTTTTGTTTCCTGTACATTCAGTAAGATCTGCTTTTTAACTTGCATCAGTAATTGTTCTTGATTGTCTTTTTCATAATCAACCAATGCATGCATTTTTTCTTTGACTGTTTGTTTGACTTGAAGGAAATCTCTGCCTCCATTTCTGTAGTGCAGATATAATCTATTAATATCACTATGGGGGATGTAATGTATAGTGAATAGTCATTACTTTAAAATAGTCTTGTTTTCAGTCCAAGCTGTCCAGTTCAGTTTGTGTCCAGTTAATAATTTCAGCAATGTAAGTTTTGGTCACCACACTATAAAAAAGGATGATGATGTAGAGCAGGCGTGTCAAACTCAATTTCATTGAGGGCCACATCAGGGTTGTGTTTGACCTCGGGGGGTGCTGGGGGGGCATGGCCAGCTCAACATCATTTGTGTCGGAGGCACCTGTGGTGGCCCGGGTGGGGCTGGGGGGGTTCTATTGACCCTCCCTCCCTCATTATATCCTTCCTTCCTTCCTTCCTTCCTTCTTCCCCTTTCTTCTTTTTCCTTCCCTCTTCATTCTTCTTCCTTCTCCTCTATCCTTTTTCCTTCCTTGTCTCCTCCCATCTTTCCTTCTTTGTCTTTCCTCTTCCTTTTCTCCTTTCCTGTCCCTTCTTGGATGCCCAAACGCAAAAGGGGAAACATTTCTCGATGCCTCATTGCCTTGTGATCAAATGCCACTTTTGCTAGTAGTTTGTTTTGCTAGCACTCTGCCAGCGAAAACGGAGCTCGGGACAGCCGCATGCAGCCATTGCGGGCTCCGTTTTTGGCCGCGACAGCCTCCTGCAGCACTCTGCCAGTGAAACAGAGCTCAGGAGGGCAATGTGCGGCCCTCGCAAGTTCCATTTTTGGCCGCGATGGCCTACTGCAACCCTCTGCCAGCGAAAATGGAGCTCAAGAGGGCTGTGTGCAGCCCTCACGGGCTACGTTTTCGCTGGCAGAGGCACCGCAGGCTGGTCCTTTGCTGTTTCCAGGGCAGCCCCGTGGGTCAGATCTAAGCACCCTGCAGGCTGGATCCGGCCCGTGGGCCTTGAGTTTGACACCCCTGATGTAGAGCAATCTATTGCAGCCTTAGTTCCTTGTCTATTTCTTTCCCAACAAGGATAGCCTGATAAAGTTTTCACTTTCTTCCAAGGAATAGGAAATCACAGATAAATTTGGGTGCCTAATTATAAATTAATAATTAAGTATCTTCTATGTTGAAAGCGTACTTAATAATGTAGCCTAGGAAATAGGGTAACAATCAGGTACTGCTGAGGCTTGTGTAACTTGCTATTCATTTTGTGACAATAACTTGGTCGCCCATTCCATTGAATACCGATTAAACACAAGATTGGAAGAGTGATTCACATTTGAACAACTGTGTTTAAATTAACAAATATCTTAAAAGATTGAAAGATCCATAAAACATATAAAATTTACATGCACATATGCAGTACTATTCCCTCTCTATTAATGCATGCTGTATAATTCAGTTCTAGAGCTCGGTTAATTTGGAAGCTTTTCAAACAGCCTCCCACATGACAGCTGTAGCCAAGAAAAATGTCTAACCCACAAAGAACAAGTAAGCTACCGAAAGATTGCCTTGCTGGAAGGATAACATTTAACTACATCAGAAAGGTATTATTTACAGCACAATAGTCCTGGTGTGCACAGTTTCAACACATTCTGACATCAATGGTTAGCAGCATAAATTGCATTGAAGACAGAAGAGAGAAAGGAAAAAAGAAAAGAAAGGAAAGACAGTGGTATTAATCTGGCTTGTTCCATTATAATGTATATGTAGAAGTGTCAAGTTGTTTACTGTCTGGTAGTCATAGCTTAATTTTTGGCATTTGCTAAAAGCAGGGTATGCTTCAGGATGATTGGTTTACTATTTTGGGCTACTTGCATAACTTTGAATTTGAAAGAAGCCCTGTAACATCTCCCCTAGAGATTAGAGGGAAAGTAAGTTTGTGTAAAAGTGAATAAAAAATATAATTCATAATAACACTGATACATTTTTATTATAATAGTAAAATAGTAATTGTTTCTTGAAATCAATTCTTGCACAATAATCTGAAATTTTGTTAAGAAAAGATCAGTTTAAGAAATTGAACTCTTAAGGATCATAAACTTGCCATCATGCATTTAGATTTCTTGTAAAATGTTGACCTTCAACTTTATTTGTTTTATTTTCTTGTAGATTCTGTAATAGAAAATAAAAGATTTACACCATAATCTCTCACTCCAGTTAAAGGTATATTACATAAATATTTATATTTGAAATACCGGTATATTAAGTATTTGTATTCTATATTACTATAAATGGAATATCTGGCCAAAGATGAAATTAGTAAACTGAAAGAACTATTTCTGTAGAATAGTGTGCACCATATATGATGGCTTAAAGGATTTTCTGAGGCCAGAATGTTAGCTGAAGTAGATGTATATTTATATCTATGTTTATTGTTATTTTACTTATTTGCTAACAATTTGCATTCTAGAAACTTTAGTTGCATAGCTTTGGTAAAAATAAAAAAACATGCTAAATATGCTACATAGTTTATTTAGTACTACAGTTGAAAAATACTATGTTTTAAGAACAGTTATTCTGTTGTTAACAGTGTTATTAGCAGTTATTAAAATCAACACACATAGTCCTCACTTAATGGTTTTAATTGGGACTAAAATGTCCACTACCCAACAAAGTGATCATTAGGCAAAACATCATATGGATCTCCATTTAGTAACAGCAGTTTTAGTGGTCCTGGTTGCAGTTGTTACATGACGATTGTACCATCATTAGGCAAGGGCTTCACATCTGCCCTGCTGCAGCCATTGGATTGCGGGTTAAAGATGGGAAAGGTGGTAATTTACTTCTTCAAATTTCCAGTCTTTACATATAATTCTACCTTTTAAAAAAGCTATACAGATTGTCCAGGAAAATGAAATGGCCTTGTTCAGTGAACATTGCTAACAAGATCATTTTTTGCTGGCTTGTTGAAAAGTGAGTTGTTGTCCCTGATTCAGAACAAATTGCCTAGCCCAGAATTTATAGGACAACTACAAGCAAACCTTTACTATTGACTGTATAATCTAAAAATGCATGCCATTAAAAATTAAATTATTTATTTTTTAATAAGCCATATTTTGCAAAGAAGGAAATAAGTAGATTTGTATGATATCACTCTTAAATTAAAGAAATTTAATTTGTTTCAGAATTTTAATTTGTTTCAGAATTAATATACAGTATTAATTTATCCTGAATGTCAAAGCTTATTTAGAATGTTTCATTTGTGCAAAATTCATTCATTGCTTGTGATAAAATAAATAAAGCCCAGAAAACTGGCCGCTTGAATATTGTTCTTAAATGAAAGTATGTCACAGTAGAATGATCTAATATTTGTTTCTAGAATATTGTCTGAATGTGAGGGTGAAGGTTAGTTCTCCGAGCTTGTGGGTTGGTTTCCGAACGTTTCGTAGGTAACATCTTCAGAGGAGTTTAGGTGATGTCATTGTCAGTGTTCTTCTGTTTATAAGGGCTTCAGGTGTGGGTGTGTCAAGTGGGGGTCTTGTGATGGGTCAGCTGTGAGTCTTGTGATGGACCTTGTGATAACAGGATTGCATCAGGTCAGGGTCATTGGCAGGTTCTGGTGTTGTGTAGGTTGGTTGAGGGTCGTTGCTGTCTCTGGTTAGCTGTTGATTTGGATTCTGAGGGGTTTGTAGGCTGGTTGTAGGTCAATGTGTCTGTTGATGGAATTGCTTGTGGAGTGCCAGGTTTCGATGAGCTCACGAGCGTGGCAGGTGGTAGCATGGCCGATGATTTTTGTGTTGCTCCAATCAAATTGGTGCTCTTTAGTGTCAATGTGGGTAGAGATTAAGGATTTGAGATTGTGGCGTTTGACTGCCAGCCAATGTTCATGGATCCTAGTTTTTAATTGAGATGTTTGTCCCATGTAGAATTGGTTGCAATGGTTGCAGTTGATTTTGTAGATTACATTGTTTCTTTCATCCTTCTGTAACAATGTAATCAGATTCCACAAATACTGACTGGCAATCAAATACCATGATCCCAAATCCTTAATCTCTACCCACACTGACACCAAACTGCACCAGTTCGATTGGAGCAGCACAAAAATCATCAACCATGCTACCACCGCCACGCTCGTGAGTTCATCGAAGCCTGACACTCCACAAGCAATTCCATCAACAGACACATTGACCTACAACCAGCCTACGAACCCTGCAGAATCCAAATCAACCCACAACCAACCAGAGACAGCACCCTCACGCAACCCTCCCCACCAGCAATTCACTTCCCAGTGACCCTGACCTGATATAATCTCCTTATCACAAGACCCATCACAAGACTCACTGATGACTTACAGCTGACCCATCACAAGACCCTCATTTGATACACCCACACCGTTATGAACATAAGAACACTGACAATGACACCCCCTAAACTCCTTTGAAGATGTTACCTAGCCTGGTAACAAAATGTTTGGAAACCAACCCACAAGCTTGGAGAACGAACCTTCACCCTTCTCCTACACCCAAGCTATAGATATTTGCCACTATTGCATTGCCTGAATGTCTAAATAAAACCTTTTCTTTTTTGTAGGGCAATTTACACTAATGCCAGGAGAGCATAACTGAAGATTTCATGTAACTGAACAAGCTTCAGCAAATAGATTCAGCCACAGATGCTTAGATTAAGACTAAAGCATCTGGACTGCAAAAATCCAGACAGAAACAATAGTTACAAAAACCTGAATGTGATTATCCAAATTTCTGTAATCTTATTGGTTTAATGTGAGCTGCTAAAGATCATCTCTGAATTTTCCATGTGTATACAGATGCATAATTTATTTTTAAAAATCCCGGTATACAGGTAGTCCTTGAATATCAGTTGGTCATTTGATCATTCAAAGTTAGATTCAAAGTTAAAACAATCTGGGAAAGGGTGCTTTATGGCACATAAATCACTTCCAACTGTCATAAAATGTAAATCCATGAAGAATTTGTTCTCTGTGCCGAGAGGGGAAGGGGCTGCAGGATTTCTGTTCCTGCTGAAGAATTTCCTCTCCCCTCCATGCATTCACCCAGAAGAAAAGTGGGAGTCAGTGTAACTCACACAACAGAAGTGCAACATGGGCAAACCAGTGAAGATCCACTTCTATGCATGCTGCTGCATTCTGGATCACTTGTAACTTCCAAGTGGTCTTCAACCCTTTGTAAAGCGCATTGCAGTAATTCAAATTGACTAATGACTAAAGTGACTAAATCTGCTAAGTACTCATTAAGCAGAAGCTGAGAATCCAGAAGAATCCCCACATTGCACTCCACTTTGATCCTGGAGAGGGCAACCCTGTCCAGAGTAAAAGATGACAAATCACCAGACTCTGAGGACCAAAACCCCAGAGCCACTTTGTCTTGCCAGAGTTGATCCAAAGTTGGTTCATCCCTATCCAGACCCTTATAATTCCAGGCGCTTAGATATACTGCAGTATTTATCACTTGCCCAGCCAGGGATAGAGATGTCTAACTTGGTATCATCAGGGTAGTGATCATACCACACACTGTACTGTTAGATGATCTCAAACAGCAATTTCATATAAAAGGGGAGAGATCAAAGTCCTGAGGAACCCAACATTGCAGGGACATAGGGTTCAATCTTTCCTTGCCCAACAATACCAACTAGAAGCAGTCACAGAAAGGAGAACCACCACAACATGGTGCCTTCCACTCACAACTTCTGGAGTCAGATCAGAAGGATATTAAGATTGATGGTATCAAAAGCTGCTAAAATATCAAGGATAGCCAGCACAATTGCATCGTCTCATTCCAAGTCCTCCAAAAGTATTCAGCAAGCATGAACAATGCCATTTCAGTATTATACCTGGTCTGAACCCAGACAGAAAAGAGCTGTCCCATCTCCCAGAAGGCCTTAACCAAACAGAGGGACTTGGGTTTTGGAACTATGCCCTACATGTTTGGTTAAATCCTCCTGAAAGATGGGACAACTCTTTTCAGTCTGGCACAGGAGAACCCTTGGGATCATCTGGCTCAAACTCTTCCCAAATAATAGTGCTCAGATATAAGTCTGTCACTTCCAAGGATCTGCCCAGCCAGAGTCAAACTTTGAGTGAATTCTGACTCTGACAGTTACTGAGAATATTCCTCACTGCAGCCCTGCAAGAGCTGTGGCAGCTCCTCACCCAGGTGGAGCCTGATTACCGAAAACAAAGCCACTGGATAGCTATCTGCAGATGCAATAAGGGTAGAGAAGTAAGTACACTTTGCCACCCTTATGGCCACAAGTTAAGTCTTAATATAGGCTCTTTCTTTTGCTCAGTCAACTTCATTTTTTGTCTTCCTCCATCAGTGCTCTAGGCATCTCTGGTATCACTTCATCTCGGAGTAATTCAGTAAACCATGGCACCCTGCAAGATCCATGTGCACAGATTCCACACAGGCAAAATTTGGTCCAGCATCCCATTGCCTTTTCATTCCAAGGAATAATGAGAGCATCAACCAAATAGTGTGTCAGAGCTTTGTGAAAAACCTCAAGTTTCCTCAGAAACCACAATAACTTCATCAGGTATGTAATAAACCTTATATATGTCCTGTTCCATATAAATGGCCTTAATCCATGTGCCAGCAACTTTAATCCCAAGTCCTCTCAGACAGGTAAGGGAATCCTCCAAAATGGCTGCTTTACCATATGGCTATTCGAATGGCAGCTGCAAGACAAGGCAGCCCCCCACAGGTCTGCTGCCTTGCTCTGCTCCTGCTCCCACTGCCACAAGCTGCCTGGCCATCCAAGCCCTCCACTCATTGGAGTCTCCAACAGCTAGGACTTTGTAGCCACTGCCATGTCCTTGTCCTGTTCTGCCCAGCTTGTCATTATATTCTCTATAAAATAGCAGAGAATAGATGGAGAATATGGGCTAAGTGTTAGTCTGTTGCCACTCACTCTGCCATCCTGCTATGTTCTCTGGAATCGTTCCATATCACCCATCAGCTGGAGCAAAGGCAGCTGATCCATAGCACTTCTGAGCTCTGCTGCCTGCCACCCATTCAACAAGGTGCCTCTCCAATGGAGAAGCCACTGCCTGAAGCAGTCCCATTCTTTTGCCACTCAGGAAGACATCAATAGAAATCTGCATGGCCCCTTCCACCAGTTGGTCTTCCGCCACTGTGCCAACTCCTTTGACTGCTGCTGCTTTTCTGTTTCTCCTGCTGGCCAGGTAATTAGGACAAACATTTCTGGCCACCCACCAAATTGACCAGAGACACTGAACATTTCCACACACCATCTACATCTTCAGACTTCTCAGAAAAATTAGCCTACCAAACAGGCATCAACATCAGCACCATAAGGGGGGGGGGGAAATCCCACATGCATAAATATCCCTTTAGCGTAATTTTAAATTTACACCTCCCCTAAAACTGCAAACAGCAAAATTAACACAAATGAACAACAAAAGCAAAACAGTGAAACTTTAGTTTTAATAAAGACACAAAAAATAAAAGTCTTCACCCCTTCCCTGGACTTTATCTGCACCTCCCCAAAGGAGGTTCACCTCACAGTTTGGAAATCCCTACTTTAAAACCCAAAATCTTATTCAACTGTAAAATTAGAAGTGTTTTTTTATTAAAATCACTATTCCTTTAGCAAATTTTGAATATCCATGGATTTTGGTTTGTTTACATCCTGTCTTTATAACTAAGGCAGCAAACACACCCAGTACTCGCCCTCCTCCTATTTTCCTTACAGCAACCACTCTGTGAGGTAAGTTGGACTAAGAGAGAGTGACTGTTGAAGGCCCTCCAGTCGGCATTTTCAGAATGTTTTTCTTTTAGGAGAATTTGCATATTCCATAAGTAAACAGCTAATGTAAACGGAAAAAAAACCCTAAAAAAGAAAAATCGCAAATAAACTGAGATCCCTATGGGAACATGTCTTTGAGTAGGAAAAGCCCATGGGGACCACTGGACAGAAACACTGGGATTTTTATCAGGCATTTATCTGAATCTTCAAAGCCTGACTGTTTTCTCTTCCATCCCTCTTATAACCTAGGGAATAAAGACAGAGACAGTTTTAGTTTCTTTCTCATATTTTCTTTGTTTCTTGGATTTAACAAAACTTTTTGTTTTTCTAATTCTAATTATTGCTAAATAATATTGTCTATTGTCCAACAATTATAGCTATCGTTAATTTTTTATATTGTGTAATAGATATCTTTGTACATAAAATTTGTTTATATACAGTATCTTCTTACAAATGTCATATTACGTAGAATTAAAGAACATACAATGGATATAAAAAATCTACACACTCGTTAAAATTTTTGAAATATAAAAAATCAGGCAAAGATAAATCACTTCCAAATTTTTTCCACCTTTAACATTGTCAATTGAACAATTCAATTGAAAAACAAATAAAAAATTTTAGGGAGCAAAATAACAAAAAACATATAATAACATCGTTGCATAAGTGTGCACACCCTTAAAATAATACTTTGCTAAAGCATCTTTTGATTTTATGACAGCATTCAGTCTTTTTTTTTTAGATTCCCACCTACTTGCCTATGGCGACTCAAGGCGGCTTACACGAATATAAAAACATCTTATAAAAATAAACATAATAAAAGACAATAATAAAATAATAAATAATAATAAAATAATAGCCATCTACCCACCCCCTCCCTGTGACAACACATATTCTTACAAGCCATTTAGTGGGCTCCATCCCGCTCTGGGTTCCCTAAGCCCGCTGGCAGAACCATGTCTTCAGCGCCTTCTGGAAGAGTGTTAGAATGGGGCCAATCTAATCTCTGGGGGAATGATGTTCCAGAAAGAGGGAGCCACCACGGAGAAAGCCCTTCTTCTGGACCTTCTTGATGTATCTCCCTAGGGGATGGGACCCACCAACATTTTAATTGTTTTATACACATGTTGGAACTTAGACATGCTATCAAGAGTGTGTTTTATGTGCTTCAGAATCATGGGAAAAAATCTCAAAAAGCTGTCATGGGAGCTATATCCAAGACGATACTCTAGAATCTTAGGGAAATAAGTTTGGAATAGTTGTGCCTCATCTCTTTCAGTTTCTGAAAAAGGCATACTATTTCACTTATTTTTTCACTCAATTATCCATCATGCTCTTATTTATAAACCCTATCATATAGCCAGATTTGTTCCACCTTAATAGTTCTCTTCAGTGGCATACCCACCCCCTCCCTGTGACAACACATATTCTTACAAGCCATTTAGTGGGCTCCATCCCGCTCTGGGTTCCCTAAGCCCGCTGGCAGAACCATGTCTTCAGCGCCTTCTGGAAGAGTGTTAGAATGGGGCCAATCTAATCTCTGGGGGAATGATGTTCCAGAAAGAGGGAGCCACCACGGAGAAAGCCCTTCTTCTGGACCTTCTTGATGTATCTCCCTAGGGGATGGGACTCACAACATTCCTTGCCTTCCCACTCTAGTGGGTCGGGTAGATGTAACCGGCAAGAGACGGTCCCTCAGATAACCTGGTCCCAAGCCATAAAGGGCTATAAAGGTGACAACCAGCACCTTGAATCTGGAATCAAATTAGCAACCAATGCAGTTCCTGCAGGAGAAGTGAAATGTGCACATTGAGGTCTACACAAAACCATGCGGGCTGCTGCATTTTGTACCAACTGAAGCTTCCAGATGCTCTTCAGGGGGAACCCCATGTAGAGTGCATTGCAATAGACAAGACGTGACGTGACTAGGGCATGAGTGACCATGAAAAGGGCGTAACTGGTGCACAACCTGCAGTTGTGCAAAGGCCCTCCTGGCCATGGCTGCCACCTGCTCTTCGAGCAGGAGTCGCGACTCCAAGAGAACCTCCAGATTACGCACAGGGTCTGTTTGTGGCAGTGCTACCCCATCCATGACCAAAGGTGGCAATTCTCCATGGGCCAAAAAACCCCAAACCCAGAGCCACTCGGTCTTGCCAGGGTTCAGTTTCAACCCGGTGCTCCCCATCCAGCCCCTAACAGCCTCCAGGCACTGCAAGAGGGAGGTCATGGCATCACTTAACTCACCACGGGCTGATATACAGCTGAGTATCATCAGCATATTGATGATATTTCAGTTCATGGTGACGGATGATCTAACCTAGCAGCGTCATGTAAATGTTCAATAGGAGCGGAGAGAATACCAAACCTTGTGGGACCCCACAAAGCAGTGGGCGAGGGCTGGATCCCCTCCTATCAACACTGACTAAGGGCGGCCACAGAGGGAGGAAGTGAACCAGGATAGCACAGGGCTCTCCACTCCTATCCCCCGAAGGTGCTCCAGAAGGATACTATGGTTGATGGTATCAAAAGCCAATGAGAGGTCAAATAGAGCAAGGATGGATGCACTACCCCCATCCCGCTCCCGCCAGAGATCATCAAAAAGCGTGACCAATACCGTTTCTGTCCCATATCCAGGCATGAATCCTGACTGATAGGGGTCTAGATAATACATTTCATCCAGAAACCTCTGGAGCTGCCATGCAATCACCTTCTCAACAACCTTCCTTAAAAAGGGAAGATTGGAGACAGGTCTGTTGGGAGCCTATCAACATGGCACATCTTGCCTTGGGAACCTTTGCCCACTCTTCCTTGCAAAAGCGCTCCATATGTGTCAGATTGCAAGGGCATCTCCTGTGCACAGCCCTCTTCAAGTAACCCTCCAGATTTTCAATTGGATTCAGTCCTTGCTCTGGCTGGGCCATTCCAAAACTTTGATCATATGTTGAAGTCATTCTTTTGTTGATGTGGAGATGTGCTTTGGGACATGTTGGTGAAATTTCTCTTCATCTTCAACATTTTAGCAAAGGCCTGGAGGTTTTGTGCCAAAATTGACTGAAATTTGGAACTGTTCCTAATTCCTTCCATCTTGACTAAAGTCCAGTTCCAGCTGAAGAAAAGCACCCCCAAAGCATAAAACTGCCACCACCATGCTTCACTGTGGGTATGGTGTATTTTTGATGATGCACAGTGTTGTTTTTACATCAAACATACTTTTTGGAATTATGGCCAAAAAGTTCAAGCTTGATCTCATCAGACCATAACCCATTTCCCCACATGCTTCTGTCAGACTTGATGTAGGTTTTTGTAAAATGTAGCCAGGTTTGAATATATGAAGAACACAGGAGGTTGTTGTCACATGTAGCGTAGTACACAACCAGTACTTGCCACAAATTCCTGCAACTCCTTTAATGTTACTGTAAGCTTCTTGCCAGTGCTCGACCAGTTTTTTGGGGGGGAGTTTTCATGAATTTTGGAGGGACATTCAGTTCTTGGTAATGTCAGTTATGTCATATTTTCTGCACTTGTTGATGACTGTCTTCACTGTGTTCCATGGTATATCCAATGCCTTGGAAACTGTCTTGTACCTTTTTCCTAATGGATACCTTCCAACAGTGAGATTTCTTTGATGCTTTGTAAGCTCTTTGCAGACCATGGCTTTTGCTCTAAGAGGCAACTGAGTAAATGTCAGAAAAATCCTAGTAGAACAGCTGAACTTTATATGGTTTTATTTAGTTACTAATTGACAGCAGGGGTGTACTACTACTAAACATCAGTTTGAATGTGATTGGTTAAATTCTGAACACAGCCACATCTCTACTTCTAAGCAGATGTGCATACTTATGGAACCATATTATTATAAGTTTCTTATTTTTATTTTTTCCCCCTGGAAGATTTCCGTTAGTTTTTCAATTGAATTGTATAGCTTATGTATTATATGAAAGATGGAAAAAAGTCTGAAGTGATTTATCTTGGTCTGGTTTTTTACATCTCAAATGCCTGGCATTTTAACAGGTGTGTAAACTTTTTATATCCATTGTAGTTGAGAATTTTGAATGTTCATCAGTTACTTTTAGCTAGTGAAATTATAGTATTGGAAATCTTGATAGAGCAATGCAAAGAGTTTTAACACATATCTCCTAACTGTAGTACTGTATACACCAGATATTTTAGATTTATAATGTAATATTGGTCAGCTGATCTCCTTGATAGAATTATAATTCTATATATCACTAAGCAATAGGTATTAACTATTTCGGAATGGGACTTTTCGACTCGACCCTTTGCCCTGCCTGTTTCTCCTCCAGGTTTTCACCTCCGCGTTATTAGCCACAAGCTTTTCTCCTTGGCTGGCCCTCCCCCATCGTTTCGCCCCGGCACGTGGGCCACGGCCCCTCCGTCCCAGTCCCTTCGCCGCGGCCCATTCGTCGAAGTACAGTTTGCATCGGGCGTTTGGGTGCCCTGGACAGTTCACAGCCAGTCAATCGGTGCAGGGGCTCCGGGGCTTTGGGAGCGGTGCTGCTTGGGGGGAGGTGCTGCAGGAAGGGGAGGAGGTGAAAGAGTGGGGGTGGGGTAAGCACAGCTGCAGCACAGCTGCAGTTCAGAGGGAGGCTCAGGAGGGCCACCAACACCCCCCTTTGTCCAAAGTGCCTGAGACAAGGGCTGGTTCTCATCTCTTTGCCACAAAAGACGGGGGAGGGGCTGTAGAGGGCGAGGGATCCATCAGGTGGGGTTCTGCCAGCCCCCTGCCCTGGCCATGAAGCAGCGCGTGAGAAAAGATAAGGCTCCGATCAAAAGGTGGAACACACAGTTTGACAAATATATGTATGTGTCACAGGAAACAAATATTTACAGCATGCAGGTATACAAAGACATTATATATACTGTGTTTCCCCGATAATAGGACATGTCCTGAAAATAAGGCCAAGGCTAATTTTTGGGGTGGGCGTAAATATACGCCCTCCCCCAAAAATAAGCCCTATGAAGGGGTGGGCGTGGCCAGCACAGGAGGCAGCCCTTCCCTTCTCTGGTCACCTCAGGGCTTCTCGGCCCCTTAATTGGATCAGCTGAGCCGCTCCGGCCGCCATTCACAAAACAGCTGATTCGTGGGTGCCACTCAGGCTGCCGCCTCCAGCAAGGGCGGCCACTTTTGCAGCCAATTGCTGCTGCAAAAGAAGCCAGAGGCCAAGCGATGCACCCCACACGCCTCGCGTCCTCCTTAACTAATGGTGACAGTCACAGCAGGCAATTCCGTCCACGGAACAGGAAAGGAAGGCATGTAAATTCATACACCTGGGACATCGGAAGAAGCCCTGTGAGGAGACGCCACTGCCGATGTGCAGGAAATCTCCCCCCCCCTGCAGATCATCCTTTCAAAGAGGAGTTTCACCAGGACAAAGAGGTGGCTGGAAGCAGCATTTGCATCGGGTTGGGCTTGAACGGCTTGAAAATGGGGAGGGGAGATTTTCCTTGCCTCTCACCCTGTTCTGAAGCTCAGCACAGACTGGGAACAGGGTGAGAGGCAGGAC
>QLTV01000227.1:481889-514492 GCA_003457575.1 Thermophis baileyi
GTTACAGTATACCAGGGCTGGCTGAGGTGTGCTCTCTCTGTCTCTCACACCCACACAAACACACACACAGAGGTTCGCAGGAGCTCTTCGCCCTCCTGGCAGCACTGGAACCAAGCCGCTTCACCTGCTGCTGCCTTCGGGCTGCTGAGCGCCTTCCTGAAGGTCTACTCGGTGCTGCAGGCTCCAGGTTACGAGCTGAGCCCGGCGCTCTTCAGGCCCTTGCCCTGGTGGGCACTAGCTCTCCTGCTGGCTGTGCAAGGCGGCGCGGGCGGCGCAGCTCCACCGGCAGCAGGGGGGTGCTCCGGAGGTCATAGATCTGGGACGACTCACCCTGCACCAGGCAGGAGCAGCCCAGCAGGACGGCCAAAAGCAGTGCTGCCAGGAGGGCGAAGGGCCCCCGCAAGGCCAGAGCAGCACAGTCAGCTGTTCGGCGGCCAGCCAGCAGCAAGCCCAGCAAGCAGGGCAGGTGGAAGCCAGGGCGCACAGAGAATTTGGGTCATTGCGGCCGCAGGCAAGCAGGTGGTGGGATGGAGAGGGTGGGGCCGGTGGGCTTGCTGCCTACTGCACCCCCAAAATAATACGCCCCCCTAATAAGGCCAAGGCCATATTTTGGGGGTCAAAAGAAAATAAGACCCTGTCTTATTTTCGGGGAAACATGGTATATATATGTATGTATGTATGTATGTATGTATGTAATGCATGCATGCATGCATGTTTGTTGCAGGAAACAAATAACAAGTTTCTACTAATTCTAATATTTCAGTATATCTTTATTACTATTTCCTTACAGAATCACGGGGCAAAGGCAGAGGGTCAGTTGCTCCTGACAGGTGTGTGGCATGAGCTAGCCCAGGGTAAATAACCTCAACAAAGGACACTGGGCAGATATTTGCTGGTAAACCTGTGAGCCCAGCTGGGCACTCCCAGAAACCTGGGAGAAGCAAAGAGGGAACGAAGAGGTGGGGATGGGGGTTGGAGGAGAGCATGGCTCTTGGGACAGGTGGGTCTTCAGAAACCAGGAGAAGGAAAAGCAAAAGATCAGGCCAGCCATTCCCACGAGCTGGTTGCAAAAGCCCAGTGCCAGCCCCAACCTCTGGCCCCTGAAGAGGAGCCCCAGCCAGGGTCCTTTGCAGGGCGGTGGGGATGGAACATAGAATCCTAGGGCCGGAAGGGACCTTGGCTTGGAGGTCTTCTAGTCCAGGGGTCTCCAACCTGGGCAACTTTAAGACTTGTGGACTTCAAAGCTGGCTGAGGAATTCTGGGAGTTGAAGTCCACAAGTCTTAAAGTTGCCCAGGTTGGAGACCCCTGTTCTACTCCAACCCGTGCTCGAGCAGGAGACCTTACACCATTCCAGACAACCCCTTCTTCCAGTGATGGAGCACCCACAGGTTCTGGAGGCAGCCTTTGCACCGGTTCGCGGTTCTCACTGTGGGGAAATGGGAAGGGCAGGGGTGCCTCGGCCCCCCTTGCCGGCTCTGAAGGAAAAGGCAGAGCAACCAAGGAGCTCCGGGCCCCTGGCAGGAGCAGCTTGGTTCAGCCCGCCCCACGGCTCCCTTCACCCCCCAAGTCATCTCCGGTTGTGCCAGGAAAGGCATCTGGCCTGGCATGAAGGGGCAGCGGGGCAGCCTGGCACCCCCAACAGACCGCGGAAGCGGAGGGGACGGGGTGGCGGGGAGGGCATGCCCGCGCGCGTGCAGGACTTGCGACTCTCCCGCAACCATTCCCCGGTAAGACCGCTGTGAGCCGCGGTCGCTTGCTGGATTCGGCCTGCTCTTGCGGATGAAAGGCAGGTGGTGTGGAGCGGGGAGGGCTCCTCCGCGCTGCTGCCAAGGGGAGCCGCTGGGATGCCGTGCTACTCTCAAAATACCTTTGTCCCCTCCCAGCCCCCTCTTCCACAGGGAGAGGTTCTAGGAACCCCACCTGATGGATCCCTCACCCTCTACAGCACCCCTCCCCCCCCGCGCTGCTCTCGGCCGCCTCAGGAGGCTCCGACCTGGCAGGCAAGGGGCTCGTGGCTGGGGGGGGCAGAACCCCACCTGATGGATCCCTCGCCCTCTATAGCCCCCCTCCCCCCCAGTCTTTTTTGGCAAAGAGATGAGAACCAGCCCTTGTCTCAGGCAAAGGGGGAGTGTTGGTGGCCCTCCTGAGTCTCCCTCTGAACTGCAGCTGTGCTCCAGCTGTGCTTACCCCATCCCCGCTCTTCCACCACCTCCCCTTCCCGCAGCACCTCCCCCCAAGCAGCACCTCTCCCAAAGCCCCCGAGCCCCTGCACCGATTGGCTGGCTGCGAACTGTCCTGGGGCGCCCAAACGCCCGACGTGAACTGTACTTCGACGAATGGGCCACGGCGAAGGGACTGGGACGGAGGGGCCATGGCCCATGTACTGGGGCGAAACGATGGGGGAGGGCTAGCTGAGGAGAAAAGCTAGTGGCTAATAACGCAGAGGCGAAAACCTGGAGGAGAAACAGGCAGGGCGAAGGGTTCGAGCCGAAAAGTCCGAGATCCTAACTATTTTGGGGCCACTGGAGGGCAGACTTGAATTAAACTTGAATTAATTTTACAAAGAACTCGATAGTATACTAAAAAAAACATGTATAAACTGGAATGGGGAGGATAATTTTATTATTCCTCTGAGATTTTATAAAAGGAGAAGCAGTATTAGAAGTATTACCTTATGCAACATAGCAGGTTCTTTCATTTTCTTCATTTCCTTTTGTATTAAATGCATCCAGTAAATTAACATAGTAGCTCAGACTTTTCTTTTGAACTTTCTGTTGAATAATAAATAATTACTGGATTATGCATTTATTATATAGTTGATGGTAGGGTAAAAGAACATTTAGGCCCAGCTATTTAAAAGATCATCTTCCTAATACAGGTAGTCCTCAACTTATAATAATTTATTTAGTTCAATTACAGTGGCACTGAAAAAAAATACTTATGAGTGCCGCAGAATTTCCATTGTCATGTGATCAGAATTTGGACACTTGGCAACTAGGCATGTATTTATAACAATTGCAGTGTCCCGGAGTCATTATAATCACCTTTTGCAACCTTCTGACAAGCAAAGTTAATGGGGAAGCCAGATTCACTTATCAACCATGTTACTAACTTAACAACTGTAGTAATTCACTTAACTGTCTTGCTTAGCAACAGAAATTTGAGGCTCAGTTGTGGTCATACATGAAGGACTATCTGAACATGTGATTAAGCTAAGCAAAAGTAGCTCTATTTATGTCTTGCTGGTACAGATAGCTAAGAATAGGACCTTGTCAGTGGCAGAGTCCCAGTTATGAAACTTTTTTTTCTTAGAGACATTCCGCCTACCTCATGCAATTACTTACAGAAGGTAGATGATGACATGCCTATTTAAGTTTAAGTTTACTTTATTGTCATTGCACTTCATACAACAAAATTAAATGCCATCTTCAGTGTACATTATAACTATAAAAATAAAACACAAACACACATCCGTCACATTCTATACAATTGAATTGAAAACCCATGGTATTGCATTAATATTGCACTATACAGTAGAATTCAACATAGTTACTGCCCTGGGATAGAAGCTGTTTTTCAGCCTATTTGTCCTTGTTTTTATTATCCTGTACCGTCTGCCAGATGGTAATAGTTCAAAAAAGGGTGCCCTGGATGAGATGGATCTTTAAGAATGTTTTGAACTTTCTTAAGGCAGTGGGAGCTATAAAGCTCTTCCAAAGAGGGGAGAATCCAGGTGCAGTGAGTTAAAATACTCTGTATGGTGCAGAGGTAGAAGGTCACCAGCAGTTTTTCATTCCGTTGTTGTTTCCTGAGAAGTCTCAGGTAGTATAATCTCTGCTGGGCCCTTTTGACCAGTGCTGCAATGTGAGTGCCCCAGGTCAGGTCCTCTTTTATGATAACACCCAGAAACTTAAAACTGGCCACTTGCTCCACTCGGTCTCCATTGATAAGCAAGGGCTGGATGTCTGATCTATTCCTTCTATAGTCCACTATAAGCTCCTTGGTCTTATTGGTGTTAAGGACCAAGTTATTGTCTCCACACCACGAAAGCAACCGTTCCACTTCATCTCGATAGGCAGACTCATCCCCCCTGGAGATGAGTCCCACCACTGTTGTATCATTTGCAAATTTAGTAATAGTATTACTAGCATGAGTGGGAATGCAGTCATGCAGATAAAGAGTATAGAGTAAGGGACTCAACACGCAACTCTGGTGAACCAGTGTTAAGAATAAGGGCTGAAGAGATATGATTACCTAATCTGACCCCCTGAGAGCAGCCAGACAGGAAATCCATAATCCAAAGGCAGATTGAATAAGAAAGTCCAAGATCCATAAGTTTAGACACTAGTCTATGTGGAAGCATTGTGTTAAATGCAAAGCTAAAATCTACAAAAAGCATCCTCACATAGGCGCCCCCCCCCCCGCTGTTCCAAATGAGTCAGAGCAGTGTGAACAGTGATGGCTATAGCATCCTCTGTAGATCTATTTCTTCTGTATGCAAACTGGCGTTTATCAAATGTATGCGGAAGAACAGAAATTATGTTTTTTTAATGATTTTTTGATGACGTTTTTGATGTTAGGTGTCCATTTTAAGTCTTGAGATATTATAGAACCTAGAAACTTGAAGGTCTCTACTGTTGATAGTGTTGTCTAGTATTGTAAGAGGTATAGGAGGGTTTCTCCTAAAGTCTACCATCATTTCTATGGTTTTGAGTGTGTTTAGTTCAAGATTGTTCCAGTCGCACCACAAGGCTAGATGTTCAACCTGTCTGTATGCAGATTCGTCGTCTCGAATGAGACCAATCACTGTTGTATCATCTACAAACTTCAAGTTTAACAGAGGGATCTTTTGAGATGCAGTCATTGGGATAGAGAGAGAAGTGGAGAGAGCAAACAGCCCTGAGGGGGCCCTGTGCTAATTGTACAGGTATCTGATGTGATTTTGCCTAACTTCACCTGCTGCTTCCTGTCTGTTAGGAAGCTTATGATCCACTTACAAGTGTGGTCAGGCACAGCTAGCTGATTTAGTTTAGTTAGAAGAGTATCTGGAATGATGGTATTGAATGCCGAGCTGAGGTCTACCCTTTGTTGAATAAATAGCTTGCATATACAACTGAAGGTGAAGAGGTTGGACTTCTAGGAAAGAAAGTGTATTACATGATGGCATTTTGAGAGGGTTTTTTCCTCTGTCCCTGTCTCTCTCTCTCTCTTAAATTCAGTTCCAATAACATGGTACCCAAAGGCTGGCATATTTTGTTTTCTGGTTGAAACACATTGGTTCATTCCTGCATAGTCTGTTTACAGTTCAATAGGGCTTTTTATAACAAACACAAGAGGAGCTGGGTTTTTGTTCAAGCCATTGTGGCTTCAGAAGCAGAGAGAGAATTTCACAAGGGCACAAAGTACAACTATTTAAGTCTCTTAAATATAATGAACAGCTTTCTCACAATTGTGGAACAATCTACCTACGGTAATTGTGGTTTGCCTGTTTGGAGGTTTTTAAGGGGTAAGACAGTAACTCACAAGGACATTTTAACTGGTTTTCCTGCACATTGGAGTGTGTTGGATTAGATTGTCTTTCATGATTCTATTTTATGTAAAATGCATGGCATGCAATTGCACTGTACATGTGAGCAAGCTGAAACAACTTTATTTGTTATTAATCACTTAAGATAACTTTTTAAAGGTATGGTTCTTCCTATTAACTGTTCCATTCACTTCCATCTCATCCTACTAAACTAAATGGCAATTACGCCTGATTTCTGCTTTTTTGTTTCTATCTACCGTAGGTTATTGAAAGTTTTCTCTGTAAAGAAGTGAGTTGTGTTACATCCAGTAGCTGCAAAGCTAGACAAGAAAGAAGGCTAAAGAAGGAAATGGTTACTCTGCTGAAAGATGTTGGAAGTAAATCTTTTTCAAGACTCCCAGAGGGTCATGGATGCCCCTTGATCAAACCAGTTGATGTGGTAAGAACTTTGGGTTGGAAAAAATGCTTACTCTTTTTTTATACATATTTTTAAAAGGAAGAACAAGATTTTGTCATGTTTTCAAAATTAACTTGCTGGTTTGACCCATAGTTCTTAAATTTGTTTTTTTGTGGGGTGCTAGTGAGCTTTGCATTCCTTATGAGAACTGTAGATAAATATCAGCCAAGTAGCACAACTTTTCTTTATTGTTCTATAATCCTGATTAACTTCAAAATTTGAACATTCCAAATATGTTTTCATATAATCTTTATATTTACCAAAGAATGTTCTCCAATGTTCTTTAAAACTTGGCATAAATATGCACATTCTACATATTCAATTCAGTGCTTACACTAATTTGGGAAAAACAGATTTACTCATGAGATAGCGGGAAAGAAATGAACAAATTTCAGGATAAAACCTGGCAATCATGAAAAAACAATGAATGTAGGTCCAGTGCAAAGGTCAGCAAAGCCTAATTTATCCATCACTGCTATAGATAACAATTTTGTTGTACTCCAAAAACTATTTTGCAGACCTTGGCACAGTCATGGGAAGAGGCTGTTACAGTCACGTAAGCAATGTGGCTGTTAGGTTTTCTTTCATCTGTGAATGAAGCATAAGTAGGCACAAAGATGGAGTTGAAACATTATCCCCAAATCATTAGGTCCAATTTGTCTCACAAGGTTGAGTCTTCCATCCAATGCAGAATTGCAAATTTACTATAGTTACCCTTGAGAATAGTTTCAAACGAGGTAAGCAAAAGTATTCAGATAAGAATGTTTTTTTTAATATAAACTAAACACCTGTTTCTACCCAGTGGATTGTCCAATACTACATGAAAAGTGGGCATGAGGGTTTCCTGAGCATTCTCTCAAAATCTCTCAATAATGGATTTGTTTATTTGGAAAAATATACTCTGTTTTTGTGAGATCGCCAATGATCGTTTCTCTTTCAGGACAACATATGTGGCAGCAATTTCTTTGTCAATGCATGATCCTGGGGCATTCAGATTATACACACAGACAGTATCCTTGTTTCTCATGAGTTGAGATTGTAAGCTGAAAAACAATCCATTCTAGCCTGATGCTAACTCTTCTAAAAGTTTTACCTATGTTGTCCTTCATTCCATCCCAGATATAATACTGTCTTCTGAGTTCTGGGACAGTTGTTACTTTTCTTACATTAAGTTTATATTTGAGTACCATTCCACCACCCATCCTTACACACACATAGATAATTAAACAGATTATTGATATTGAGCTTTTGATGCTGTCTCCTAACCAGGGATTTATGGAATAACTATTTCAATTTGCCTATTTCTTGTTTCTGTTTCTTTAATGAGCTTTTGATTTTTTGTATCTAATATTTAAAAATAGGGTTAGTTTATTGTTGATTATAGTTTAGCTTTTACTTATTATTTTGTTCTGGCACCTGAAGAGGGATAGGAATAAAATAAACTGTAAGCCATGGATAAAATAAGCAAACAAAAACAGAGGACTGATTTTTATTGGGATCATGACTAAGTAGGTTAGTCTATCACCATTTGCAATTCCAATACTGCTCAAATCCAATGTGACAGGTACTTACATCATCATCATCTCATCATCAATGTAAACTATTTCAGTAACTAAAAACAATATTTACAAACTAAATCAATGTTAAAGGTGATAGCTTTATCATGGAAATACAAACTTCAACTAAACAGTTCATTTATTAAAATACAGAAAACACTTATTAAAACAGAATATGGTCACAAGTGTATAATGTAAAAGTGGATAGCACATTTTGTTGTTTTATACAATAGTTTATTAAGTGGTATTCATCCTTGTAAATGGCAAATTGTTGAAAAATTCACAGAACTAATTTATATATTCAATAAATAGAAAGGGACCTTTACAAAAGTCTAGTTACTGTACCACAGAAAAGTCTACTTTTCAGTTTAACATGAAAACCAAGAATGTCAATCACAAAAAAATTATTCATTTATTGCACTTAATCAAAATATGAATACCTCATTAATATTCTGCTAAAATATTTCAATACATTGTGCTTTTCCAAAGTTATGAGAAACATTTTATTAGTATCAATCTACTATGCATATGAATTTCATATTTTCTGGGTTTCCACTCTTTCAATTTTGATTGTGCATAAATGTAATTAATTATGCATATGCACAATACATTTATATATATGTATCATTACCATGTAGAATAGATAGCTGCACATATGCTTGTTCAAAGACATTCAAGCAACTTAACTTCATAGATTTTTTATTCCATCATCTGTTGGGAAAATTCTAAATTATTTGAATGTATAAAAAAAAGTTGTTTTTACTCAAACAAAAATGTTTTCTAGAGTCCTAAAACTTTAGTACTATAAATATTTTACTTCCATCTTGTGGAATTTTAAATAATGAACTATAAGGTAAATTCAAATAGCTTTCATCTACAATGGCTGTATATTCCTGCACAGAAACTAATTATTCAAAATAAATGTTTAATACAATGCTAGTAAACCATAAAATATGTATAAAATTGTGTAAGGATGAATTAATACTGTTATAATAAACATCCCAGAGATTTCATAAAATTAGTTAGGTTTTGTCCATTTTAAATTTCAGATATTTCAGAAAACGGAAAGAGTTTCCAAAAATGTCAAATACAAACAATTGCAAAAAAAAAAAAAGCTACTATTTATTTAAAAATTGGGTCTCTGGAAATTTGAAAAGTCTCTCTTTGAATACAAATAGAATTTCTAACTACATGGTACAGTTAATATAAAAACAGTTTATCAAGCTGCTTCTTGCTTAAAAACAGAAGTATAAATCTTTGTTAGAAAGTGTTTTGGTTGAAAAGCAACACTGCAAAAATCAGTGGGTGGGAGGAATAAAAATAAGCAATGTTACTCTTGCACAAGGATTCAAAGATTCATGAACATGTAGGAAGCACTAGAATATGATGCCAATGTTCATATACATTCTTTAATCCCCCAGAAGTTGTTATAAACTAATTAGCTGAAACCAGAGGGGAAGGAGGGTGCAAATTTGGGGAAATTATCAATATGGCTATGCAAAAATAAAAATGCCAGGTTGTATTTTAAGAAGATAAAACTAAATCTTTTCCTTCCAAAATATTGTATCATCTGTTAATCGTCATGACCTATTTCCCATATAGTGTAAAGCTTACGATTTAAATGTGATGCAATTTTAAAACCAGTTTGATGAAAGTAAGGAGTAAAATCAAAAATAATTCTAATCCACACTACTCTTCCATTTAAAAATGCTAAAATATTTTAGATTAATAACTCCTGTTCAATTTCAGAAGAAAATATTGTACTATTGTTTTTTGGGTTGGTTTACAGACTCTAACGCCAAAAAATAAGTGTCACCCTAATCATTTTGAATTCACTAGCACTATAAAAGTAGAACTGTAGCCCATTCCAAATGAAGATGAATAACTTTCTCCTCTTCCAACTGATCTCTTTGTGCACTATGCCAAAACCTACTGTATATTCTAAGCCAGGGGTGTCAAACTCGCGGCCCGCGGGCCAGATGTGACACGTGCTGGCCACGCCCACCCCGTTTAGCGAAGGGGGGAGGGGAAATCATGATACATCACGTGACGACATGAGTTTGACACCCATGTTCTAAGCCCAAAACAGTTTTACAATACCATACTGCCTATACACATAAAGTAATATGAACAATGAATTGCACCCATTTTAGTCATAGTTTAAATGTGACAGCCAATATACTTTTGGCAGCTGGATCAATCATACCAAGATAGATCAGCACAAAGTATTAACTGTCTAGGTCTGGGATGATGGGAAAGATAAAAAAATTATTCTTCTAATAGTATTAGAAAATAATAATATATGTACAGTACATTCTGTATATTGTAAAATATTCATTGCTGTTACTAAGGGCAGAAAAGATTTGCATATACTGTAATACTGTAGCTATTTTCATAGTTATGATTTGAAAATAGTGGCATGAACACACATTGTTCAGTATTGGCACAATAATGACATGTTAATTTTTTTTATAACAGATTGTGTACACAGATCTGAATATTGTTTTTCAAATATCAGCTGCTACTTAAACTGACCTGTATCAGGGTGCCTAAGAAAGAAGGTTCTTGCTTTAAGTATGGAACTGGCAAACTAATTCTAATAATAACTGAAATAAAGTTCAGCACCCAGAAATAGCACAGTGATACTAAATATTTCATCTGATAGGCCTATCACACAATCATTCTTCAATACAACTTACCTGCTGAGCAAATTAATTCCTAAATTTTCCCACATGTTAAAATATCAATATTATACAGTATTTACTTGAATGATCCATACTATTCCATTTTAACATTTAATCATTGAAAGAATTTAGATTTTACTATTGTAAAACAAAAGTAACTTGAAGCAGTTTAGTTGACTAAAAAAAGAGCTTGAGGGATCCTAACGTGGTACCATCATTGAATGGCCCCTCTTCTACACATTAGTTAGGAGGTTATTGGTCTGTTGAGACAGTAATGCTGATAGTAGGTAGTCGCTGCTGATTAGATTGTTTGTTTGGAACGGTAAGGTCTATTCTTTCAGTTTCAAATATCAGATTCCCTTCTTGCAAACTGCACACTGAAAGCCTATTTGTTTCTGTGCCATTATGATTACTTGGGATCACACCACCACAGACCTGCTCAAAGGATTTACTAAAAAGAGTAGTGCTAGTTCTAGCCAAGCTATGACTCCCTGATTTTGGCAAGGATTGGCTGCTAGTTAGGGTCAACCTTTTTAAAGAGAGAAGCTCTAGATTTTCACTCAGTGCCCTCTGACTTTGCTTGTGAGATAAATGTTCTTTGTAGGATTCAGCACTCGTATCTTTTTCTTTTCCTCCAACTTTGTTTCCTCCAGGCCTTCGTTGACTCTTGCCCATTATTGTTTTATTACTAGTGTTGCTGCTACTTTTTGATGAAATAGAATGACTTGTAGTAGAAGTAGCTCTAGAGTAAAAACCTTCATCAACTTCAGATACTTCTATTAATTCTTCTTCTGGAATTCCAAATTCGTTACCTGCATGGAGACACAACACTGTATATATTTCATTGGTTCTTGATAGATCTTTCTATTCAAGCACAAAGCAAAAGATTTAAGAGCAGACAAGAAGCTCATCTATTATATCAATGTAATATATTACAATAAAATATAAAGAAACAGAAAGCATGCTTACAATCTCATTGTGATTTTTTTTAAAGCGCCTGTTATTCATGCAAGATTCAGAAGAGGTTAGATCTATAACAGCTAGAAAGAGGAATAAACCTATGTATGAGCAAGGTACCTATGTACTACAGACAGCAAAATAATCATGGAAATAGATAATCAGAACAGCAGACCAGCCAATAGGGCATCAACTGCAGGTGCTCACATTTTTAGCAAATCCAGTTGTGTTTCATATTTAAAGGGCTGAATGGCCACATTCTGTACTAAAGAGTTAAATTTGGTGATGATTCTGGAAACTTAACACACTGGAGCATATAATGTAACAAATGGGAAAACATTAAAATAAATTGATATTGTTTATGTACATGTGAAAGAAAGGGTTATTTCAAATGTGTAAAATAAAAATGCTGGAATGACTCAGAACTGAAAAGTCCAAGTTGAACATTAATGAAATTTGAAATCACCCAGTGTGGTTTCCCAAGCTAAGATAAATCTATTTGTTGTCAGCATGCTATCAATATGTGGAGCACAGAGATCAGCTCTATGTGTAAAGCATGCAGTTGTGTTTGACTAAAAGTACATGCAAATGTCTATTGTTGATTACTAAAATCTTCAAAACATGCAGCCATGACCCTTTCAATTGATACCTTTTGAATGTAGCTACAAAGTGCTCTGCTAAAATTGCATTCTGCCAGGTGAGCTTATTCCATCCTCCATAATTTTTCTTACAGATTTTTGCCTCCTGATCTCTGGCAAGCTTTTGCTGTCAACTCTAGGCTCTGTAGGAATTTCCTGTACACCCTGAATATGTTGATCACTCTCTCCTGGCATTCTGTTTTTTTCCCCATTCCTGGTTCTCTCTCCAGCCACATTTGTGACACTAATCTCGGGAATAACAAAGTTGCCCGATTCAGTAGTGTCATTAGTATTATCTGGTTGCTCTAGAATTAAAGATGAATAAGACAAAAAAGAAAGAAAGAAAGAAAGAAAAAAGATGGCTGAAACAAAAACTATGGAGACAAACAAAAAGACACGAATTGGACAGAAAACCTAAATAGTCTGAAGGTTTCAGAGGTTTAATTTCCTGGCCTGTCATTAGTAAAGGGAGTTCTTACATAATGTCTAGATACTAAGCCATATAATGTTTCTGAAAATGGGATGGAATATTGGTTGCAGTATCATAAAATTAAAAATGAACTCTTTGGAGCCGAGCTCAACTGAAAAAAAGTACCTGCTACATACTAAAAAAGTTCAATATATAAATACATTAATATTTACTTTACAGTTACTTTTTAAACATATCCACTAACAGCATAAGGAATATTTTACTTGGTTAAATATACATTAGTATCTCAGAACCAAACCAGTGATTTTGTCATATTCAAATTATTTTTACACTATTACACTAGGACAATTTTCTAAAATTATAAAAGAAAAATATTCTTTTTGAAAATTCAAGGATTTCTATCTTTCTGAATTCCAACAGATGATAAAGCTCTCTTTCTTGCCATCTACGTTCTACACAATGTGGTGCTTCCTCACAAGGACCAATGTCCATATCATTTATCTTGTTATCACTAGTAGCATACAGCAGAGAGGAGACAATGCAGTCAATCTTCCCATTTTCCAGACTTTCTTTGTGGATTGCCTGTATATACGCTGGGAAGTAAGGAAGACAAATAAGGCTTTATTAAGACTAAAGTGTGAATGCTGCATACTTTATATCACACATCTCTTCTACCTTTCTATTTCTATAGCAAATAAATGCATAAAATTAAACGAATAAGATAAAATGCAGATTAAACAAATGAATGCTTTAATCAAATCAATATGTTACAATAGTTTCCAAAATTCTATGTTTTTGTTCAATGAATTCTAAAGTTATTTCTAATACCCTTGTATTATAAAATCTGCACAGTACCTTAACTAATGATAGCACTATTTCCAATGCAAATAATATCAATAAAAATGTATAAAATATTATAAATGTCTCACTTGGACACATATTACATATTAAAAATAGTTTTCTTTATGAATTTCTAAGTTATTGAGTTTGATTTATAGAAAGATTGTACTATTGAAAAATAAATATAAATAGCAAGATTCCTTTATCACAATTCCCCTAATTCATGAAGACGCTGCATTTTGGATATATGATCTACAACTCATATATCACTTATTCTGCAGTATTTGATGATTGATACTTTCAGCACACATTTGACTAGTTACAATGACCTCACAGTTGTATACTTATGTACTGAATTGAAATATTCAGAATAAGTGATGGACACTGACCATATTTGGATTTGGTCTGATTTGAAATAGGAAATAGATCAGTTCATCAAATCTCCATACTTTCTGTTAACTTCCTGGAAAATCCACAAATAGCTATAGCTTTTTCACAGAAAAATAAACAGCTATAGACACTACTGAGGGTATGAAATCTATCCAATTTTATACGTGACAGAATTTTGGATAATGGCACTCTTTCACTTCTTTAAAGAGATTTAGAATGAAGCCAAAATGGATGACTACAAAAAGAATGTGATTCAAGTTCACACCTCCCTCCCTCCCTTTCCTTCCTTTGAATTTAGTAGCCACCCAACTCCAATGGACTATGGGGGGATTCAAAACTGAAACATCTAGGGCCGTGATGTCGAACCTGTGGCACGCGTGCCACAGGTGGCACGCAGAGCCCTCTCTGCAGGCACGCGAGCCGTCGCCCCAGCTCAGCTCCACCGCGCATGCGCCTCCTGCTGGCCAGCTGGTTTTCAGGTCTCTGCCATGCACTTGCGGGGGCGGGCACATGCGGGAGATGTGTGCATGCATGGGGACGCACATGCAGGGGTCGTGCGTGCATGTGTGGGGGAGGGCGGGGTGCACGTGGGGATTGCACATGCATGCATGGGAGTCATGCTTGCATGCGTGGGGGTGAGGCGCATGCAGGGGTCCCATGCACGGGGGGAGAGCGCGGGGGTTGCACACACATTGCATTATGGGTGCGCGCGCGCTTTCGGCATGCGATGACAAAAAGGTTAGCCATCACTGATCTAGGGTGATCAGAGAGCTACTAAAGAGATTTCCTTATAATATAAACATGTATTCCTTCCTGCTTCTCAAAGGTTTTACATGAAATAAAAATTAAATGTAGTGGGCATAGAGTTATTGCTTTTTTTTTCTTTTCTTTTTTTGCACAAATGCCCTCTGTACATTGTTTCAGAGCACAAAGCATCGCACTTCCAACTCAATTCAGATTACTTTAGAAGGATTTTGTTTCTCTCTATGAAGGGTCAAAATGAAATATGCCTCCTTAACAAATGTATGAACATTTCAATGTACTTTTCATTTATTGATTTCTAAGTTATTATATACAATAAAAGGACATCGGAAGAGGGAGGAAAAAGTAAAAACAATCCAAGAGTATAAAAGATAACTAACTGAGTATATAGGATGGTTTCACTGAAATAGCTGAGGAATAAATGGGGCAGTGAGTTTGGCTAAAGTTTGGAACAAAGCAGGCTCTAATAAAATGAAAGTTGTAGCAAGAACATAAATCTTCTTAAAAATGAAATGCTCTGCCGAACTAAAAAAGTATGCGTAGACGCTATATAAACACAGTCAAAACCACTTTTTAAAGGAAAAGGGAAGTTAAAACTATTGAGTCATCATAAGCATTTTTACAAAGCAAGCACCTGACTATCAAATGGAAAAATAATGATTTAACATATTACAGAATTCAATTACAAAGAATAAAATATATTTTCAGAAGATGTTTACAAATCTGGAATTAACTGATTAAATAAGAACAGATATCTCTATAAACATCCCCTTTTGGTAACTGATTGCCTTTCAATAAGACTGCCCACTGGAAAATAAAAAGTGCTTTGAACATACTGTATTGCACCAGGTTTCTAAGCGGTTTTGACTAGAACTCCCATGCCCACAAATGGGAGCAATGGTGCTATTTTTAATAAAATTTATAGTGCATAGCAATCAGGCTGCTTGTCTGCCCATTACTTATCATTCATTTATTTATATAAATATAGCAAGTATACATTATCCTAGCCCAAAATCTGAATAAAAAGTCAGGTCTTCAAGGCTCTTTTGAGAAACAACAACGCTGTTACTATCTGGACCTTATGCTCCACAAGATAGCACTATGTAATAATGATAGAACCTGAAGCGCAGCAACACTGTTTTTATATTACAGGTCAAACATGGATACATGGAATTTTTATTACTTCCATGGGATTCCAAATGCCTGATGTTTTAAGGAACAAAGTACAGTAAAAACACCTTTCCAATCTTCCTGAGGCAGGGTGCCTTTCTCCTTTTGATACCCTCTTTCCTCCCTGCACTCTCCAACCACTATTAAAGCCTGGTTTATCTCTGAAGTCTACCTGTAATGGGTTGTGGTTTTCTGTTGCAAATTCTCAATTCCGTTCTTTTTCTTAGAATGTTATGAAAGATGTTTTTCTTCTTCTATAACTGAACTATGTCACACAAAGTGAAAATTGCTTTAAAACAATGGTGAAGTCACATACAGTACATGTACTAATCCAGGCATTCTGCATAAGCCATAGTTTACAAGATAGCTGAAGCTGCACATGGAAATAAAATTTTAAAAAACCCGTATGAATGTCAAATAGCAGAAGGAAAATATTATCTACCTGGTTTTTTTAATTATAGCATCTTACAAATGGTATTTATATTTAACTTGTTTTTCTCCCTATGATGCATACAGTATATACACACATTCATTCATTCTCTGGTTCCACTGAAATTAAATAATAAGAAAGAAATTCCAATTTTTCTTTTAATTTTCTTTGGTTTCTTTGCTTTAACATTAATACAGACTAAATTACCTACCATTTTTAAGAGGAATTAATGATTCCAATCAGTATTACCATTGTTTAACACAAAATTCTCATTAGTCTATACTTTTATGATCTAAGTACAGTTTGTCTGATTTCCACATCTTGCAAACTTTACTTTGTGTCACAGTACCACAGTTTAAGGGCAAAGCATCGATTTTAGATAATTGAAGAATTCTGTTCAATTTTGTCCTTACCAACATGTGCATTAATTTATCTTATAATATAATGTAAATGTTCAGCCACTGTACTATAGATACCAAAAATTAAGCCTCCTAGAGATTCTATTATTTTATTATAATCCAGAAGGAAAAATAAGACTCCAGCAGAACATTGAACAAGTCAATATTCGTTTAACTAAACTAAAATTCTAGACTTGTTCTCCTAACAAGTCAGGTTCTAACTGTTGGATGCAGACTCCTTTCCGGCAGAAGTAATTAGAAGTATGTAGAAGCTCTTAAATGTATTTGTAATAAATCAAAGTAATTTCATAGGAAATTGATCTATAAAATAGCCCCCAAATTCCCCACCAGGAGCCAAAATGGTACTTTATTTCCTCTTCGTTTTGTTACATTATTAAATTCTTTTCCTGAAGGGAAGAGCATCCATATTGGATACTTAAGGATCTGCAGCAATGCTTGCATACCTTGCAAATTATCCTTCTTCTTATTAGAATAACTGTTCATCTTTATTGCAGTCAGTTGCTTTACTAATACTATCAAGCCTCTTGCCTTATTGTTTGTTATCTGCTGCAGCAAACACTTGTCCTAACCATTGCCTCTTGAACTTCAGCACCTGTATCATCAAGCATGACTCCTGCAGAAAGGTAACAGTAGTAAAAGTAGTGTCTGAAAAGTGCAAGATATGTATCTTTTCTGGACTACCAATATATTTATACTGATATAAAATATTGGAAACTACATTAGCTAGACAAAAACAAAACTATAGGTTAGTTATTGAGTTTAAGTAACAGATCAGTATTTCCATTATAAGCTCTTAACATGGTAGCAAAGAGAAACAGCAGCTAACCCTATCACTAATCAAAAATATAGGAAAAGAACTTTCTGTAGTTTATTTAGAAAATTATATCTTCTTTGTGGTTCAAATAAACTAATAATTTTATTTACTATTACTAACTCTTCTGAATCCAACCTTAAAGCCACAAAATCATTATTGGGTCTATGAATCCATTCTCTACTGCTGAATGTATATCAAAAGAGAGAAATACCTTAGCAGTTCCAACTATGTTTGCTATATCTGTAATGTATAAGACATAGTACATGAAGAACAAAAGCACTGTGCAATAATCAATATAAAACTTTCATTAATGACAGCATACTTATAAACACTGCTGTAATACAAAATTGAGGGAATTTATGTTAGATTAAGAAAAATAACATGATTAATCAATCATGTCAATAATTACTTTGAAACAATGATATACTTGAAATCAAAAGTGCAATGAATATGTTAAACCAGAATTTTAATATAATGTATAACATTAATTGACAACAAATAATGTATGATGAACTGTAAAATAAACATTGCCTGGTTTCTTATGCTAATGAAAACAAAAAAGAAAGACAAAAACCTTCTTTATTTTAGAGAAATAAAATAATATAAAAGTTAATTGCCCTTTGTACTATGTATGGGATCTCTTATTAGTATAAATAAGAATATCAATTTTTAAATAATCATGGTATGTCAGTTTTGGAATATTAATTTTTTGTTATGGTATAACTAATATTTTCAAAGTTCTTACCATGCCTTTTCCATCTATGGCCCCGAATAGACATGCTGGTCACAGCATTTCTTGATATCCTCGATGCTGTAGGAGTAATTTCAACCTGAATACATTTAGTACCTTCTTTGTTAGATTTTATGGCACCTTGAGGCAATGAAGCTTTTATTGCATTAGCTACCTAAAGAAAATAACAATAATTAAATAAAATGTGGGTGAGATTGTCACATTAACATCAGATTTTGAATTGAAACAATATTTACCATACATCAAAAATTCCATCAGATATGACAAAAATCAAGTGAGGTAGTAATTTGACTTCCATCTGTTCACAATTACCGCTTTAGTTCAGATGATTAAAGACTTCAATCAGAAAACATTTGCTTTAAAAGCTATTGCCAAATCCCATTAATGATTACATTTCATGTTTTTTTTTTTAGCCACCCCCTAAACAGTGTATAGATTTTTTCCCCCTGACAATTTATTTCCTCTGTGCAATCATTCTTTCAGTAGCTGAAATCTTTCAGACTAAGAAAAATAATGAAGCAGTGCTTTGGACTATAGGATGAAAATATGTGTCTGCATGCACTCCAGAAAAGCATTTTTCTGCCAGTTACTTGATGAACAATCTAGTAGAAACAGATTGTTGCTTCCTCACTAGTGAGACTTCCTCTTAGTGCTCAATGATCCTGCTAAAAAAACTGCTATGCTCTGTAGCATGGAATATTTATGACTTCCGATTAAGATAATGTTGCAGATATATATAGTAGGACTGTGCAAAGCATCTATTTTGAAGACAAAAATGTGGTCTGGACTATGCAAAACAATGATATGAAGACAACATCTATCTACAACTGTCTTTAAGACATTGGGAAAAATGGTTTAAGTTGCAGACACCTGCTGTGTTCATGGTCATTGCACTCTAAAGCATGAATCCAGTCCTGCCTTAGGCATAGTAAAGCCACCAGGTGGCTTTAAACCAATTATGCTCTCTCAGCCTTAGGAAGAAGGCAATGGCAAACTGTTTTTGAAAATGTTGTCAAGAAAACTGCATGGATTTGTCCAGACAATTGCAGAGTTAAAATGGACTTGAAGGTTAAAAAAATAAAAAGAGGAAAACACACTCCAACTATCAGATAAAAATATAGCCTGGAAATTTTTATAGAATTGGAATGATGCACTTAAACTATGTCTATAAAAACTGCAATATAAAAATACATGAAACCATTTTCGTGAGCCACAAGGGCAAAGCACTGTGTTGAATATGCCTATATCTGCCAGCAGAACTATAACATATCAAAATGTGCTTTCATACATACTCTCCTTTGTTTAATGTCAAACAGAAGATACAAAACAGGTTTCCTCTATGCAAATGACTCAATCTCAGAATCCATCACATAAGAAGGCAACATCTTGCTGAAAACCATTATCCTCACATTACTGCCTGACAGATATTGATTGATGCTTACTTGTAGCATCAGTAAAGGCCACAGAATGCAGATTTAACTTTGGGTAGAAAATTAGATTAACCCAGACAAAATTATTTTTGGCCAATACTTGCTAACTGTAAGCCAGGCTTTGCTTTCAGCTTTCAAGATTCTAATCATGAAGTTTTCTTTGATGCACATATTTCAGAAATCCCAAATTGCTCTGAGAAATCTAGATTTCAGCACTCTGTAATTACAATAAGGGCCCAGTTCTGTATCATACAAAAGCTAATTTTGCCTTTATGGTCTTAAGTTTTTTGATAATTTACCTCTAAGTGTTATTCACTAAAATGATGGGCTTATTCCCTCAAATCCCTAAAGTGAAAAAACATTATTGAGAGCAACACTACAATTGCATGCAATAATACTGGAGTATTTAAATCAGCTACTTTAAGTAGTAGAGTTTGAGTTAAGATTGAAAAGTAAGACTGAAAAGTAAAATGCTAAAATATAACCTTGTCTTACAAACTTTTGCATAGGCATCGTAATCTGTCCCATTCAGATTACATCTAACTCTTACACAGGTGCTATTGTGGAATGTGTTGATAAATGAGAAAACCATTTATCAATGTCAGTATACCTGTTTGCCCTGAATTTGTCTCTGGAGATACCAGTAGTCCTCAACCTTAGAACTATTTATTTAGTAACCGTTCAAAGTTACAACAGCACTGAAAAAAGTGACTTATGACTAGTTCTCACACTTACAACTTGGCAACTGGCAAATATTTATGATAGTTGCACTGTCCTGGGATTATGTGAACATCATTTGTGACTTTCCCAACCAACTTCTAGAAAGAGAAGTCAATGGGGGATGCCAAGTTCTCTTTAAGACCGCATGATTCACTTAATAACTACAATGATTTGCTTAACAATTGTGGCAAAAAATGGTCATAAAATGGAGGAAAAAAATATTTAAACACTGCCTTGTTTAGTAACAGAAACGTTGGGCTCAGTTGTGGCTCTGAATTGAGAATTAGCTGTAGAGTCAACAGCATTTCTAAAATCCAAGAATGCATCACAAAGGGAGGATGCCAACACTAAGTTCCTATTCGTTTATTAGGTTTTTTCACAATCTTGATAATGTATTGGGAAACACCCTAAATACTATTTGCTCTTCACCTAAAACTGACTCATTTTCTATTCAATCTGAAAGTTCCAATCAGAGTGCCTGGCATAGAGTTTGCAGGTACGGCTAAACACACTGATTGGACTATAACTGTCAAGCTTATTTCTTGTACCTTTGTCAAAAAGAGGAATTATAATACTCAAACCTCAATCACTGGGTATTACAACATCTTATCAATGTCTATGAAGACAGAAGCCAAAAATGGAACTTACACCTCATATTTTTCTTAAATAACTCTGACAGTTACTTCCTGGCATCTTACCAGACCTAAGCTGCTGTATTGAGAATTCTATTGCTCTAATTGAGAGCCAGTTTGATCTAATTGTTAAGACACACTACACTAGAAACCAAGAGACTATGAATTCTAGTCCCAATTTAAAAATGAAAAGGTGGGTGACTTTGGGCCGGTGACTCTCTTTCAGCCCAATCCACCTCAAAAGGGTGTTATGGACAAAATAGTAGAAGGAAAGAGTATTGCCATCTTTAGTTTTTTGTAAAAACAGTAAATATAGAATTTTTAAATAAAATAAAATAAATATTAACTTTTATATCTTAGAAACTAAGACGGTGGGCAGTCAGGAGTGAATCTTCAAAAAATGCTCAGCAGGATCTATGTGGATGTTGCCACCTCTGTACTAAGACATGATTGAATATCGGAGAAGGGGGTTTTATGAATAAGATATCTGATCCTTCCTCTTTAAAGAACTGAAAGAGTTCTGTAATCTAACAAATTTTTATTTCATTGTTTGGAGAAATTATATGAAAAACAATTCCTACCAACA
Organism: Thermophis baileyi; assembly: GCA_003457575.1. Lineage (NCBI taxonomy): Eukaryota > Metazoa > Chordata > Lepidosauria > Squamata > Dipsadidae > Thermophis > Thermophis baileyi. Next base: position 503,084 of record QLTV01000227.1, read on the forward strand.
GTGCCCTGGCATTTAGAAACTTGCTTTGCTATTTAACTTATCAACAGAATGATCTAATCAATTTTCAATGCAATGAAGTCCATTTTCAAACCATAGAAACAATTTTATTAAAGAAAATGTAATCATATGACCGTGGGAGAGGAGTAGCCATCAGAATTTCAAAACCAGGTTGTAAGTGGTCCTGAGGAAGTCTGTTGTAATTATGAACAATCACTAAGTGACTGCTCTTAAGTAAAAGACTACCTGTACAGCACAGAATCAGGATACTAAACTTTCAATGTTACCTTCCAGTCAATTCAAGACCAGTTTTAAAATGGTGAGTATTGCCTTAAGGTGTCCTACAGCAGCAGTCCCCAACCTTTTTGGCACCAAGGACCAGTTTCATGGAAGACAATTTTTACATGGACCATGGGGAGGGGGAGAAGAGGAGGAGCACGCAAACTAGATCATTCACATGCGTAGTTTACAGTAGGGATGGCGCTCGTATGAGAATCTAATGCCTGATGATCTGAGGTGGAGGTAAGGTGGTGATGCTAGCACTGGGGAGCAGCTGCAAATTTAGATGAAGCTTTGCTCACTTGTCCACTGCTCACCTCCAATTGTGTAGCTTGGTTTCTAACAGGCCATGGATTGATACCAGTTCATCGCCTGGGGGTTGGGGACCCTTGCCCTACAGCACACAATCAGGATTACTAAATTAGTGGAAGCTTCTACACAAAGAGCCTGTCCACTGAAATCTTTAGGAAAAGTACTTTACACATTGTGGTGCATTAGATTTTCTGATAGTGATAATGCAAGTCAAGAAACGGATAGTCTGGTAGTGACGTCTATTACAAAACTCCACAATCTTAGGATATCAATTTAGTTCTTGTATTTTTCCACTACATAAATACTTTATTTATTACAAAAATTATTCAACCTTCAATAATCTGTTTTTGTTTCTTGTTATAGAATGCTATAACTGCTGCACAGTCTATGAGAATATGATTTTCAGAGACTTTGCTTTGTTTTAAATTATTTTAAGCATTTTAGCTGGTCTGTGATTGAATAAAGATTTGATGATGATGATGAGATGATGACTGAAACAGTTTATGTTTCTGTAAGCTACTTTAATTATGTAAGTTAAATATACAAAAATATTCAAAATAAATTTAAAAACCTGAAGAAGAATAAATTTGACACAAAACACCTACCAATAGTGGTTCTGGATATAACTCCAATTGTGCTCTGTATAAAACATCATCCATTGCTTTACGAGCCAGATCCCATTCTCCATTATAACTAGAATGTTAAGCCAAAAAAAATGAAAACTGACCGCATGCTATAATATAGTATGATTATTCTTTCATTATCATAGCCATGCATATTAGTCATGAACAGATATTTAGTAAATGGTTTATAATATTATAAATACAAAAATTATACATTCAAGAAAAATTAGTACTATTGGGAAATATTTCAATGATTATAGAATATGTTTTATTTCTAACCATTTAACTATGTCTAGGTCATCTTATTTTGTTCCCTTCTGTAATGTTAGGTAAGAAATATATATATTGCAACTACTATAGTATTTTGGAAAATCAGATTGGCAATTGATTCTTTATATCTTTTGTTATAACATTCATATCCACAATTAATTCAAAGTGGATCAGTCATTATGATAGAACAAGGATATCATGTTTCATTGTACTTAAAGGTAGCATTTTATAAACAAATCAGATCTCGATGATTTGTTGTTCCATACCCATTTTTTATGCCCAAGAACCTCCCTAATCATACTATTGCAATTCAGTAGCTTTGTTTCCTATGATTATCAGCAAAGAGCAATAGTGCATATCTTAAGTATAATAATACAGGAAAAAACAAAAAAGGTCTGTATTTCAAGGTGGCCATGAATTCAACTCACTGAATGGATTTATAAGTTAGTCTTTTTCAAACCACATGCCAAACAGTGTAAGTCCTAACATCTATAAGAAATATTAATCTTTCTTATAAACATGTAGTACCAAGTTATCAAATGAGATGGGATAAAGCATCCCATCTATTTATGAATATTTAATATATGAAATTAAATGGCTTGTTGTATATGGATATTCATGCGCGCGCGCACACACACACACACACACACACACACACACTGGGGATAGATAGATAGATAGATAGATAGATAGATAGATAGATAGATAGATAGATAGATAGATAGATAGATAGATAGATAGACAGACAGACAGACAGACAGACAGACAGACACACAGACAGACACACAGACAGACACACAGACAGACACACAGACAGACACACAGACAGACAGACGTACATATATTCTCCATGGAAGCTTTAGTGATCAGACTACATTGATAAAATTTATGCATGGGAAAAAATTAATATCCCCTCTACATCACTACTTCAAAGCAAAGGGTCTGCTACTTTTAAAATACAAACATATCAGAGGTGGGTTCCTCCCGGTTCGGACCAGTTTGCCCGAACCGGTAGTGACCTGCTGGTGATGTCATGATGACGTCACGGATCCGGGTCGGTCAGATCTTTTTAAAAAAAATTTTTTTTTGAATTTTTTTTTAAATTTTTTCTTCTTCTGCGCATGCGCAGAAGCCGAGTTTCCGGCACTGTGCATGCGTCGCCATCTTGTTTTCGGCTTTTTTTTAATTACTTTTATTTTTTTGCACTGCGCTCTCCACGCACGCGCGGCCACACGGCGCGGCCACGCAGCACGGGAGGAAGCGAACCAGCAGCGAGGTAATTTAGAACCCATCCCTGAAACATATGCTGTATCTCAATCACAATGTTTCTGTCATGACTATTATTGTACCAGAATTCAAATTTGCCTTCTCAATATGGTTTCCTAACCAGGAAAATAGCAACATCTTAACCATCAGGAATTTGCTAAAATTACTAATTAAAAACTTAGATTAGATCATTTTCAAACAGAATGCTATCTATAAAAGAAATTTGAACATTTAAAAACATCACAAATTCTATAGTATTACATTAAATTCAAGATTTTGCATATTTAGCATATATGTTTCTATCATTTAACATGTACACTTTTCCTTTTATCCAGTGTTGATTTCAATACAGGCAGTCGAGTTATGATGGCTAAGAATTGGGGGCAGGTGGGTGGAGTTGAGCACTGCTGTGGTCCTAAGTATGAGAAAGCTACCAATCACTCAAAATTTTGGTCACATAACCATGGGGGCCATTACTTCAGGGACCAGACAAAAGAACCATTCTTTCAGCACCACCATAACTTCAAATGGTCGATGGTTGTTAAATAAGAATTATCTGTAATAATTTCAGAATCACCAGCCTATGGGCGTAAGATATTTAATCATTGTCATGAATATATTGTGGTTTGCTGATAAATGTTTAACAATTGGCTCTGCCAGCTGCATTGCCACCACTGCCCCATGTGAAACCAGCATTTTAGGGAGAGAAAGGGTAGTCTTTCAGATTCTAAAGAATATTTTTTTAGCATCTGATTGGTCCTAATCAAGATTACTATAGATTTTGCAGTTTTTTCCTCATGAAACTACATGTCTGTTTTGGTTTTACTTAACAGAAGTGATAAGCAGATATATATTTTTTTCATTTTATAGGGCCAAAATCAACTGCCGATTGTCATTCAGTAAGTCACTTTGGACAGTTTATAAAAACAATAGCAAGAAAGTTGAAAAATTCTTACCTTTACAATGTCAACTGTGAGAGTTCTGAATTCTGCCTCTGCTACCATGTAAATAAGCATTCCATTTTGTATTTTATATATAATATGCTCTAAAATTCACTATTACATGTATATACAAGACATACATTTACTGAACTTACAAAGCGTAATAAATCCCTGTTAACATTTGCACCATGAATTCAGAGGAGACTGGAATTCTGCTGTTTATGCCTCTGTATTTTCTTACTTGTTGGCGAGGGTACCCACAAACACAGATTCTAAAAGAAATACAAATATTAAAATTACCATAACTATTTTAAAATTGATATATTATACTGTCCAATACAGCTTTAAAATATTATGGATTTCAAAGTGAAAAAGAACTATTCCCAAAACAATCAAGAAACAAGTAATTCTTCTGTAGGCCAAATAGGTGGGTGAGCAAAGTGCACATACTATTTAGGAGCGTAACACAGGATCTTTTACATATTAGTGATGAAGTTTAGAAACATATTTTTTATCACTATCATGACAATTGGGGGCAAAAAATCTTCCAAAGTGAAAAGATGCTTTGTATATAGTAGTATATCCCCCACCCCTAAAATAAAATTAGTAGATTGCCCAATATTGTACTTCCAAAATATTAGATTATCTCGAGTACGTAATCTCTGATGATCTCATTATCCTTCAAAATTATCCAAACAATTAAGTAAACTAATTTTTTTTGTCACAACAGGCTGTCCTTGCTTCCTGGATATTTGTTCTGCAACCTTTCAAAGTTACAAAAGTGCTGAGAAAGGGCGTTGGTCTTACCTGAGACGCCTTTTCTCATTGAAGTGGAGATAGCATCCAGGAATGGGTTGACCTCATCTGTTCAGCTGAATGGACTGAGTCTGCCAGAGCTGTCAGGACACGCCTATGTTGCTAGGGCTTCCCAGCTTTTGACGAAGACAAAGTGATAGACCCGACGTGCCTTGTGATAGTATCCTGCCTCCAAAGACTGAGGACCAGTCTTTCAGGGTAGGGCTGGATGCCACAATCCAACTGTGACAGGAAAGCGGAGCACAAAGCTCCTAGTGAATTCAGCCTGTCTGCTGGTCAGAGTCTTACAACGGAGCACGAAAGCTCCCGTGGCAGAGTAAGGAGCACGAGACTCCAAAGTTCAACTCAATGCCACGATCCAGCTTTTGGCAAGGAACACAGCTTGAGGTGTTCCTGCGTTCATTGGCCGTTTGTGGCTGGGGCCGAAGTCCTCTGCAATCAAGAAGACCAGCGTCTCTACCAATTAATCTGGGAGACAGCTGGACCAAACTCACAAATAGAAGTCCAAGGAAATCCTTGCTCAAAGTCAGAGATAATAGTCCAGGAATGGAGAAATTTTCGACATGTCTGTCCTTGCTGAGGGACTGAGTCAAAAGCTGGGAAGCCCTAACAACAGAGGTGTGTCCTGACAGCTCTGGCAGACTCAGTCCAATCAGCTGAACAGACGAAGTCAACCCATTCCTGGATGCTATCTCCACCACAATGGAGAAAATAACTATTGCCAATTTATGACCTTCTCTCAGAGCAGGGAGATTGGAGAGAAAAGGATTGCAAGAGAGTAAGCTATCTGTTCCACACACTAAAACAATATAATGGTGCAAGGAGCCTGGGACTTGGAGCTGCAGGTATGCTACACAAACAGCTTACAGTACTCTTTTGAAATCTCTTCCTCTCTCCTTTTCCTGAACCTTGGACTCTGACTGAGAATGCAGGCTGAGTGCTTGGGGCATGATCTGAGTGCCTGGGGCATGTGGTCTGGTATGTGTTTTACCTGGTGACTTGAGGAAGTAGAGAGGGCTCTTTGTGCTGTTAGTTTAGCTATCTGTTTATTCCTTCTGGGTTCCTCCAAGTTGTGAAAGGGAGGTGAACCACAACTAGATCTTCGTTGCAGTATCAACCTCTTTGATAAAAGACTGTAGTGCACCCAATGGTTTTCAATAACTTTTGACCAATCTCCAACCTTCCCTTTCTGTGAACTCTGGAGGAACACTCTTTCAGTCAGGTTTCTGGTTAATGATTTATTGTAGAACAGGGATTGTGTTGTATTATGCTTGTACTTCTTGATCTCTCTCTGTGGTTTTCAATATTGTCAACCACACTATCCTTCTGATAGTTACTTGCATAGGTTGGGGATTGAGGTACCATTTTACAGTGATTCTTTTCCTTTCTCAAAGGCTAGTTTCATCATTGTTGATAGGTGGGAAGAGAACACCTAATAGCTGTGGTCAAGAAGTCCTTTGCACAGCTTCATTTGGTGTGCCTGTTGCACCGTTTGCTAAATTGGGGGAGCCCTTCAATCCCTCATGCCATGGTCACCTCATGGCTTATTGCAGCAACTCTCTTCAAGGGAATACCCTTGAAGATCTCCCAGAAGCTTCAACCAGTTCAGAATGCCATAATGAGCATCCATTAGTATGCCTGTCAGCACTGGAGCCATCTTTCTCTTGAATTCTTCAGGGCTGCCACATTTAGTGCTGTGGGAAACTGGGACGGGGGATTGCATGGAGTTGCAGGGACATCTAGCCATAATAACATTCCTAGAGTCAAGGACATTCGGCCTGCACCTGGAGTGGCATGACTGGGAGGCACCTCCAGTTGGGACGGTGCAGTGATTGGACCATGTGATGGACATGTGGGTGCAGGGGAAGGGACTTGGACTTTCTTTTGGGTGGGGAAAATCTGGAAGCTTTCAGATTCCAGTTTTCCCAGATGTGCCAATATGACATCTCTAATGGAACTTTGAGGAACTGCTGGCCTTGGAGTCTTCTTTCGTTGGGGATGTTACTTGGAATCCTGACAATGCCCATGTAACATTTCTACTTTGCAAACTGATTGCCAGTTTGTTTCCAAGTACAATTCAAGGTGCTGGTCACTACCCATAGAGCCCTACATGATATAGTGCCTGCATACTTGAGGGACTGTAATAGTATTGTCTCCCATTAGTATTTACCTGACCTATCTGATCTGTCAGGGTTGATGAACTCAGAGTTCCTTTAATTAAACAAAGCCAGGATACAGGAAGCATGCCTTCTCTGTAGCATCACTTGCTCTCTGGAAGCTGGATTCTAATGGCCCCCATCCTATTTTTTTTTCCAAAGGGCCCTAAAGAACTGGCTCTTTCTCCAGGCCTTTGGTGATCATGATTGAAACTCCCTTTTCTTCTTTTTCTTTGTCCCCATCTATATTTATTATTTCGGCCAAATTTGCTCTTTTCTGTTTTCTTTCTTTCTTTTTTTTAATGTTTTAACTATTTGTAAACTGCCCAGAATTAGTGGGAGTCAGGCAGCATGTACATTTAAAAATTATTATTAATGTGGTTCCTTTGTAAACTGTATAAGTATAGTATTAGTATAAATTGTTTTTATACTAAAACTAGTATAATTTCATATACTAGTATAAATTAGTATAAATTGTTTTATACTAAAAAATAGCTAGCACTGACTGATTAAATATTAATACAATTACTTCAACTACAATTTTAACTTTTAGCTTACTCATAGCTCTACCAGTCAGCCTGCTTGCCTGGGACTCCCACATCTTCCTACTTAATGACCTGCACAGTCCTGGGGTTAAAATGGTAACTGGAACTCCAGGATTGCCCTTGCTAAGTTACATGGCATCAAACTTTGTACACCAATTATTATAACCTCATAAGTTTCCATTCTGAATAAATTATTTCAGCAAATACATAAAAAATTCTAGTTGAATTTTTTTCAGAAAGCCTTCTTTTCAAAGACATATTGCGATAATAAAATATCTCCAACTTTTTGCTCTACAATAAGTAAATCGCTCTATTGTATCACATCCAATTTCAGCTATGTCTTCCATAGGGGTGTCACACAGTGAAGTTTAAAAGACCTATATATTTTATTTATTTGTTTTAGAAATTTGTAAGGCACCCAACATTATAATTTCTCTGAGAAGCATAGAGCAACCACAATCAGTGTATATGGTAGAAGGCTGGGAGGAAAAACAGTAAAAGTATAATAAAGGTCAAATTCACTGTCATCCTTTTGGCTTTCCAAAAGGCCTTGAAGCATATGTCAACTAGCTTGGGACCCTCATGAGGGTGTGGCACAGAGACAGCTAATGGAGAACACCCCATCTCCTCTCTGTGTACACTTTGTGCACTCCCTCTCCACCCTGCTTAGTTTTAATTGAATTTTTAAATGTAAGATAAATGTAAGATATTTATCGTTTTAATGTTTTGTTCTGCATTTTGTTCAATATCTATAAGCCACGTAGGGTTGATTCTGGCAAGATGAACAACAAGATAACAAGATAGATAGATAGATAGATAGATAGATAGATAGATAGATAGATAGATAGATAGATAGATAGATAGATAGATAGATAGATAGATAGATAGATAGATAGATAGATAGATAGATAGATAGATAGATAGATAGATAGATAGATAGATAGATAGATAGATAGACAGAGAGAGAGACAGAGAGACAGACACAGACACAGACACAGACACAGAGATCTTATGATATCTTGGAATATGGTCCCATTACAATTATATTGCAACTTTAATTAACCATGCACCTCAAGTAGTTTCATTCTTTCAAACATGGAGAGATCAATTATCAAAGACTCTCTATGGGGTTTTTTCCTTCTTTTTTAGGGGAGGTTCTTGCATATAAATCCTAGGTATGAACTACTAAGAATAATATACAATGCAGCCTCTAAACATTGATATTGGAAATTTGATTTATGAACCAAGCAATCAACTGTACTTTTGTTGTGTTGTATTAATTAATAATATCATTAGTGTATTTAGGAAGTTTAGTAAATACATTTCATGCTTTTTTGCTTTCAGGTCTGAGTGTAATTAACATCTATGAGCTTTCAAAATATATAAAAATTCTTCCATTTCTTATATTTTGCATAATTGTTATATAGTCTGGTGAAGTTTACTCATTCTGTGTTGTACTTTACTTATTCAATGAGCTATTTTGTGAAAAAAAGTGACACATTTATAAGTTTCTCCATGTATATGGACCTTTTAATCCAAATCAACGTGAGAGAGAGGGAGGGAGAAAGGATGAGAAACAGTGCCCTATTTCACTTGTCAAAAACAACAGTACTGAAGCCAAAGCAAAACTCTTCCAATGAATTACAGAAATTACTACAACTCCTGGATCACTGAGTATTAATAATTTTCATGAAGCAATAAAATGTAATTAATACATTTTATTAATACAATAGAACAGTATGGTAGGTAAATGAAATTGAATCACAATATGGATATAAAGAGTTTATGCCTCTGGGAAGATCTGAATTCTGACATGTTCCATTTAACAGGCATTTGGTAAGCTGCAGTTATGTCAAAATTACCTTTTTTTCTCTTCTATATAAGCTTTTGTTTTTTAGTAAAATGTATTCTTATATAATTACATCCAGTTTATTATTATCAATCTCTTCAGAAAAAATTACCTTGAACAGATTTGACATAAAGACTGAAGAGAAACCGCAGGCATATAGCTTAAGGCAGCATTGTACCGTAGCAAAAGGAATGTCAATACTTCAAATCTATAAAACAAGAATTATGGTTAATTCAAAGAGTATCATTAATCATGCAAACAAAACATTTCTTCTTCATCGGTCATATCAATACATATAACCATTTAAAAAAAAAAACCAACACCTGTATGTTAAATATCAACTTATGAGAAAAGGATAATTTGGAAATGCCCAGATTACTTCTTTAATCTCTATAGTTGAAAGCAACATCATGCATTTTACCTGTTTTGTGCTGTCAACATTTCTCTTTGCATATGAGGTCCACTATATACAACCCTGGATAAGCCGTGTTGAGATAAAGCACCCTCAGTAAGAGCCATTGAACCAATACTGGAAGGCTAAACAAAATAGTTTTTTTTTAATATATCACTTAAGATGGCATTAGTATTTTTTTTTTAAATAAAAAATAAAAAGAAAGCAGAAAGCAGTTTATCATCAATGACTTTAGGCCAGTCACCCCAATTCACTTCACATAGTTGTTGTGGAGAAAATAGGAAGAGAAAGGAATATTATGTTGCCACACTGAGGTATTTATAAAAACAATAAAGGCAAGAAATAATAAATAAATAAATAATCAATCAATGCCATAGATAGTATATAGCCCACTGAAATTGCATTAACTGAAACTTCTTAGCATTTTGTTGTAATTAAATTGGTGTGCATTGCCATTTTGGATAATACCCATTCAATTATTCATTTTGGTGGAATTTTTTCAAGTAAATTTTTATTATATCTTTGTTTACTTTCCCAAGAAAGTAAATTTTTATTATATCTATGTTTACAGATTTCCAAAAAACTACTGCATATCTTAATTTTAATTGATCATATTTCAAAGCGTGAAAATATCAGTGATGAAAATATAACAACAAACAGCTTTCAAATACCTGCAAAGTTGTTCTCTAAAAATATTTTATTCAAATCTGCCTTGCCTTTTTAACTATATTAAATATTCCCTAATTGAATATATTTGTCCATACAGTACAAATATTTTTCTGGGAAGTAATGTGGATATAAATTTTTAAAATCTTGGTAAATAATAAATTATCAATGTATATTTAATTTCAATGAATACAGTGAATATAAAAAGTCTATACATCACTGTTAAAATGCCTGGTTTTTTGAGATGTAAAAAAATCAGATCAAGATAAATCATTCAGGATTTTTTCCTTCTTTAATATACAGTGCATTCAGAAAGCATTCAGATCCCTTTTACTTTTGTCATTTTTGTTATGCTGCAGCCTGAAATTCTACAGTTGTTGAAATTCATTTTTTCTCATTAATCTATACTCAGTACTCCATAATGACAAAGTGAAAACAGAATTTTAGAAATGTCTGTAAATTTATTAAAAACAAAAAAACTGAAATATCACATTGGCATAAGTATTCAGACCCTTTGCAACAAAACTTGAAATTTAGTTCAGTTCATTTCTTTAGTTCAAGAAATTTAGTTGTGGTGGCTGTGGGGGTTAGGGTTAGGGTTTTACATCAGCAGGGCCTGGGAGATTGGTCAGGGTTGAGGGAAAGCTGAATGGAGCAAAGTACTGGGATATCCGCAATGAAACCTGTTCCACAGAGCTCAGCATCTCAGACTGGACCAAAGGTTCACTTTCCAACATGACAACCATCCTAAGCACATAGCCAAGACAACACAGGAATGGCTTAGGGACAACTCTGTGAATGTCCTAGAGCGGCCCAGCCAGAGCCCTGACTTGAATCCTATTGAACATCTCTGGAGGGACCTGAAAGTGGCTGTCCAGCAACGGTCACCATCTAACCTCACTGAGCTTGAGAGGATTTGCAAGGAAGAATGGCAGAAAATCCCCCAATCCAGGTGTGCAAAGCTTGTTGCATCATACCCAAAAAGATTTATGGCTGTAATTGCTGTCAAAGGTGCTTCACCAAAGTACTGAGTGAAGAGCCTGAATACCCTAAAGCCATGATGGCGAACCTATGGCACGCGGAGCCATATCTGCTGGTACACAAGCCGTTGCCCTAGCTCAGCTCCAACGCACATGTGCGCGCTGGCCAGCTGCTTTTTGGCTCGCGCGGAGGCTCTGGGAGGGCGTTTTTGGCCTCCAGGAGGGCGGGTGTGGGGGAGGGTGTTTTCTACCTCCCCAGGCTCCAAAGAAGCCTCTGGAGCCTGGGGAGGGCGAAAA